>JAVCKT010013232.1:11826-29224 GCA_032273925.1 Rhynchotus rufescens
TCTTTCTCTCCGTTTCTTTCTCTCCGTTTCTTTCTCTCCGTTTCTTTCTCTCCGTTTCTTTCTCTCCGTTTCTTTCTCTCCGTTTCTTTCTCTCCGTTTCTTTCTGTCCTTGAGCATAGAGTACTTTCTTGGGAAAAACACAAAAGAGGACATAAGCAAAATATTTTCCACTGCAGCACCAAATTTTGGCCACAAACATGTGAGTAGCTAGAGAGGAGAATGGAAGTTCTTGGTAAGATCACTTGAGAAATTTAATTTGATTACTGTCGGTGACCTCAATCTGCACCAGTGATGAATAGCTGCTCTTTGGTCCCATATAGATATTTTTGCAGATTTTACTCTTGTTTTTTATTCCTCTAGATTCTTCAGTTTGAGGAAATTTTGGCCAACCCTTCGTACCGAGAGCACTTCCGAATCTACATGGATAGGATGGACAAGAGAACTTTGATCAGTCTTTGGGAATCTGTGGAGTATCTGAAGAATGCCAACAAGGTGGAATAAACTGCACGTCCATGTGGCTTGTTCATTAAATGGACTCTCTGCTTGCTCTAATTTTGATATTAGGAAATGTGTCTGTATTTATGGCTTCAAAATACTAATAGCGTAGAGAGGATATTAAGCACTTAAGTATTTTAAGGTTTTTACATTATTGTTTGGGGTTAACGTGGCAATTAAAAAAAATGGTCTTTTTAATAGCATAATAGAGTAAGGATAGATTACTGGTTTATAGCAACATAACCTGTAAAAAGGATACTTAATAGGCAAAATTAGTGAAACTTTTTTCCCCTCTGAAAAAAAAAAAAATGCAGTAATATATTGGCCTTGTTTGGCTCAGCTTATGTGAAACTTGCAAGTACCTTACCATTTGGTAGTCCATTCATAACCTTCTCCTCTTGCTAATCACAAGTAACCATTCAACCCAAACCCATGAAAATTAGAAATATTTGCCTAGATATGCTTTCAAAGTCCCCTCAAAAGACAGATTTTGCTTTAAAAGGCCCCTTCCCCTCGCACTCTGTTGCAATATAAGCCACTAAATGTTACCTGTAGTGCTGTCCTGCTGCTAGAGGGCAGAAACAGCACGTTGTTAATGTGTGCTAAATGGGAATGTCAGCCCTGAAAAGGTAGGGAGCATCATTTAGAATTGCAGCAAACATCCTGTAGCAATAGTCAGAGCTAGTATGTTGAGGGCATGTTTGCTGCTTGTGAGTACTGGGATGACTTTTTCTGCGAAACTATTTTAAAATTACAGGATTCACATTAGCATGAAACATGAGTCACTAGCAGTTATTTTTTTCTTAAATCACTGTCATTTTATTACTCTCCTATTTAAAAAGATCCTTTTCCAGTTGGGAAACACAAATAACATCCTGTAACCTGAATGGCAAATCATGAGTAGTCAACTGTTGATGTGATCCATAAGAATGTCTAAAAACCAACTCAGGCTAAAAAAAAATGTTCATAAAAGGCTTTTGACAGGCACCATGAAGAGAGATGTATAAATCAGATGTGATTTGCAAACTCCATGCTTGGATAAAGGTGCTCTGAGGCATTTTATGTCCTCTCAGCCATAAAGTGATTTCTCACCTCGTTTTTAATGCAATATATATGGGGCATTTATGCAGAGCTTACTAGTCCCTCAGACTGTGCTTAGGTTTCCCTGTGGAACTTAACGGTTGTGGGTCACTACAGGGGCAGCTTTCTTTCAAATAAGCAGTATCATGCAGCTATGTGGCTGTGACTTTGTCACATCAGGCAGGCAGGCGTGTTGAGCCTGACCGAGAGAGTGGCTGAAACCTCTTCAGTTTTGCTCAAGAAGTTGGCACATAGTTTAGAAACATCGTGGGCTGTGCTGTGTTACTTGCTCTTTATTTGCTGTTTATTAATGCAGCGTTTGGCCTTGGGCACTCTTCTGTGCTCAGTGGGAATACGGGACTTCAAGTGCTGGTAGATGTCTCTTCTCATAGTGTTTTTGGCCTCAGAAATTAATTAGAGTCTCAACATAAAGTCAGAGTTGGCCCCATCCAGGTCCCCAGCAGAAGACAGGGACACGGACACGGCTGAACTCTGAAATATGAACTTAAAACTCCATGACCAGAGTGCTGCCCTAGCACTCATTGGTTTTCCGTGGCATTTGGAGCTTATTATTAAAAGCAATGTGCTGGAAGCTGTGATGACTTTAGAGCACAGCTGTGCCACCACTTAGCAAAGGGCAAGGTTTGCCTTGTGAAATCAGCTGCTTTGCATAGGTGCACAGGCAGAGTGCTTGATGCAAGGCATCTGCACATGTGTCCTTGTGTGTCTGGTCATTACGTTAGCTTCATCAGCCTCCTTTATACACCTGCCTTCTGACCTATCCCCATGGTTTTTAAAGTATCATTATTCTTCTTTTTCCCTGTACTCTCCCTGCTTGCTTCCTAGGCTGAAATACCTCAACTCGTGAGTGAAATTTATCAGAATTTCTTTGTGGAAAGCCGAGAAATACCTGTGGAAAAATCCCTTTATAAAGAAATCCAGCAAAGTCTTGTGGGCAATAAAGGCATTGAAGTGTTCTACAGAATTCAGGCAGATGTTTATGAAACTCTAAAGGACAGATACTACCCCTCGTTCATTGTCAGTGATTTGTACGAGAGACTCATCAAGCAGGAAGAAGAAAGAAGTTCTGCTCGACTAACACCTGAGGACAGAGATGAAGTGGTGAGTCACACGTGTAATTTCTTTCAATGTTATTTAAAGTGACTTGAAAATATTGAAATAAAGTATGCAGAAGCACTCTTGGTGTTGAGCATCTCTCTCCTCTTGCTCCCCTTTCTGCCCTCTCTCTTTCTCCTTCCCCTATATACGTTGGTTGATATATCATCACTTCTGCAGTTTCATCACAGTTCCTCAATAAGGAGCTTTCTCAGTTTGTCTGGGGAGCTGTGATGCTGTGTCTTTCTGTAGACTGTGTTTGCTAATGAAGAGAGGTGTTTTCCCAGTTCTGCCAACCTCAAAGCCACTGATAAAACTACCCTGTCTCATCTGATAGTAGCTGTTCCTTTGTCCTTTGCGTTTTCCAGGTTCTGGAGAGTTCTAAAAAATGTACAAAAGAAGAGAAAAGGTAACGGTCCAGAACTTTCATAGCTTGTGTCTGAAATGGGAAAAAAAATAATCTTAGTACTTTGTATTAACTTATTGAATAAAATCAATTTATTCAATAGGCTGTTAATTTATTGAATAAAGCCAATTTATTCAGTAAATTAACAGGCTGCAGCAGCAGACAGAGCTGAGTGGAGCAGGGCCGGAGCGGCCCCGAGGGCAGCCAAGGCCGCAGGCCGCAGGGCGGCAGGCGAGCGGCCGCCTCTCCTCTCGGGCGGCGCTCCGGCTCCTCACGTGGGCTCCCTGCGGACACCCGTCGTGCCAGAGGAGCTGGCCTGCCCTTTATCCAGGAGGGCTTTGGCAGGAGCATCCCCCAGACTGGTGAGCACCTCTTGGTGGGGCTGCCGGCTGGGATCAGCGTTTCCATCTTCACTTCACACGCGGATTTGCTCAGGCTGCAGCGAAGTGTTCGTGGAAAGCTCCTGCTGCAGGTGGTAGCAGAGTTACCTTTCCCTTTCCCTTTTTCCCTTCCCTTTCCCTTCCTTTCCTTTCCCCAGAGCTTTCCCCTCCTGATGTTTGTAGTCACCGGGGCTTGCAGGAAACACTCTTTTTGCCCAGAACTAAGTACTTTAACATGGTGCTATTCAGTCTCCTTGTATATTCTATACAGAGACTGACAGAGATAGCCCTGTCTCTAAGAAGACTGACCCAACGCTTTAGGACTAGCTGTTTTTGTCAGATCACATCTATTTCAGAATTTCCTACAGCTGCTGAAAACAAGCCAGAGTTTTTACAGCTGCATCGTCATTCCTGCTTTTAATCCATGGGTAAATATGTACCAGATTTGAAAGCAGCTTCTGCTGTGAAACTGTAGAAGTGATATATTGCCAAACATGCTTATATGGCAACGGTTCTTTACTTTTTTTTTTTAACCCATGAATTAATCATCAAGTTAAATATACCACTGGAGCATACATAATAATCTCTCTGATAGCGTGATCCTTATGGCTCTGTGGCCACTTTTAATGGCTGTGGGCTGAAAACTCCTTTGAGAAGTCATCTGTAAGCAGTCGCAAGCAAAAATGAAAATGTAGAAGAAAACAGTGCCTGCTTTCAGCACTTTGGAGGAAATGAGCCCGGTGTTTGCTTTGGTGCTACATGTATGCGATCACTGAAGTAGGTCCAAAGTCTGTGTCACAGAGCACTAATGGAAATGGAAGTTGTTATTAGGATTGTGCTCCTTCTACCAGACCACGGTGCATTTCAACCTCAACTTTGAGTGTTCTGGTAGTTTATTTTCTCATTTAAATAAATGAGAATGTATTATGCCAGGATTTTACCCTTTGAGGATATAACCTGTGGATCAGCAGCATTTTGTGCTAAAAGTGTCTGAAGTGGTAGACCCGGTCCAGGAATTGTCGCCCACTCCAAGAGCAACAAATGCCCCCCCTGCATTGTGGTTACGTTTTTATTTTATGGTTGTGTTCAGTGGGGATCTGAACAGCATCTGGAGCTGTTGATATTTCAAATCTGTGTTGCTGCTCTGTCAAGAGAGCCGGTGTCTGTGAGCTCAGCCCTGTGCACGTGCTTGAGGGAGGCCTCTCACCAGGTTTGCAGCCCGTGCTGCTTAGACAGAAAGAAGCACAGGGTGTTGAACCAGTGTTATCTACTTGGCCACACAGCAGACAAATGCAGAGCTGGGAAAGGGCATTTCTTAGCCCAGGATCCTGCTTTCTCCATTATGTTCACCACCTCCCTTGGGAGGATCAGGCTGAGGAGGTGGTTATTGGTACTGTGTCCCTTATCAGACCTTTTTTCCTAAAATGTCAAATATTGCAGCATTTACAGCGGAGTTGTAGAACTTTGAACTTGTAGAATTTGAGACAGATTTCCTTCTGCTGACGTTTTGATCCTCTACAAAGATGCACGTTGTCTGGCAGAAATGTCATTAAATAACACAAAATGCTGTCCAACATTCATGAGTTTAGACTTGTAGAGTTTGCCAGGGATAAACTGAGATAAACTCAACCACGAGCCCCAGAGATCCCTTTGAACGTGGCACCACTGGAGACTGTAACATCGTGATCTGCATTTGCTGGATCTCCAGGTCTCTGCTCTCATTGGGGGAGGTTCAGTAAGAAAGGGCAGATTAAGGCAAATGCCCAAAGAAGTTACAGAAACGGTCACCTAAAAAGGTGAAACTCCGTATTTCTTCTCATGCCTGTAGTACACAAGATGCAATTTGTTTGAATGGGGAGCAGAAAGTGATTGATGAATTCAGGATAACACGTGTGGTTTTAACACATTTTTTATTAACACTTCTAAAAAGAGCAGTAAAATCTGTTTTTGAAGAGGAAGGGTTTGGTTTAGATTGATCTGAAGGCTGATGCATCTGTTTTGTGAGGACTTGTGGCAGGCAGGACTGTTTGTTAAAACTGCAGTTTTGTTTTTGACTCTTCTCCTGTCATGTCCCAGCTCAGAGCTGCAGGATTTGCTTTGTGTCTGGTCGATCACAACTGCTTAGCTACAGTGTAATAATAAAATAAACTTGGATTATTGTTTTCATTTCAACCAAAATCTTAACTTGAAGGTCAGTTTGCAGAACTGCCAAGAGTACCATAACAGAAAGGAGTTATCTGCTTTTTAAAGTCGGTGTTGAACCTGATGGTTGGGAAATCCATTAGAATCTGTTATAATAATGAGCCTTTATGTTCTCGCACATAAAATACATACAGTGCAAACAAACAAACAAAAAATAGGTGTTTTTTGCATTAATCATAGAGTCATGATACAGTCATGCTACAGTGATTCTCCCGTCCTCTCTCCCCAGAGCCAGGGTTGTGAGGACGCTCCCGAGGAGGGCGGCACCAGGATTAACGAGCAGGCCAGTTACGCCGTGAATAAACTTCGCCAGCTGAATGACAAGCTGGAGTACAAGAAGCAGGCACTCAATTCCATATGTAATTCACCAAAACCCGACAAAAAGGTAGGACTTTTGTCTTCGGTCTGCGCTTACTTATTTTTACTGTGTTTGTGTCATGTCCAGTCATTTCAGGCCCTTTCTAGACAGGTCAACCCGTGCATCAGTCAGGCATGTATTTATAGAGAAATCAGATTCCTGGGCTGTTGTTTCCTTTCTGAAATGCGTTTTCTGCAAAACTCCTACAAAACACATAGTTAAATCCATACCTGGCTCCTAGCACCATATAAGCCCTGCCAGTCATGTGAGGGAAACTTGTTTCCAAACCACGTTGTGCAGTGTGTGATCATTGAAATTAAATGTGACTAGGTTCAATTGAAATGCTTCCATCTCTCATAGAAATTATGCAGAAGATGGAGGGATTTTATCTTAACTTGTTGAGATCTTCTTTATTTCCAGTGAATCTGTGGCAGCAGTGAACATAACATTTAATTTAGAAAAAATAGAGCTAGCCTTTAATTTAAAAATTGGCACTACGGACAAAAAGTTGTAAGTACTGAGTAGCAGTGTGCGTGCCTGTGTAGCTGAGAGTTGGTCTCTGCTGTTTGTTTCTGCAGCTTTACAGCTTTATTTTTTTCTCTGATAGTAGTATCTTTGATACTTACTGAACACTTATTCATGCTGATTAGCATGAATGTTAGCAGTTACATTCCCATGGATGCAGCACTTCCACATTCTCTTGTGTTCTGGAGAAAGAGCAAGTTTTTATACTGTGTTTATATCTCTACATTCCCTACCTAATTCTTTTGGGGGAAAAAGTAATGCCCTTTCTAGAGCAGTGTCATGCCCAACATATTTTTGCTTCAATATTTTTTTCCTTCAAAACGACTACATCTTGGAAGCAGAACAGTAAAATGCAACCGCCAGTGGTATGAAGTGTCGGTATTTGTTTTATAAACATAACAACTAGTCACTTTTGATGAAACCTTGAGAGTTATTTTGTGTTTATTCATTTTACCCTGTTCCTGTAGGCCAGTTATAGCAATCAGAGCAAGTTGACGGCAAAGCAATCCATATGTTAAGCAGTAATTAAAAAAAAATCAATTCTAAGGTTAGACATATGCTAGATCTTAGGAAGGTTAAGTATGCATGTCTAATACTTAATCTTATCTGAAATACCTTTTTCTCATGAAGAAAAATAGTAGCATGTCTTTCTAACTTGTTTTTTATGTTAGTATTGCAGGTTGACAATTTTATTATATATTCCAGAAGTCTATGAAAGGCAGCCTAAATTCTCATTCTAGTAGAGTTCTCTTTCTCCAATTCTCTTTTTCTCACTCTTCTTTTGTACCTTCTCCTATTTCTGGGGAAATTTTCCTATGTTCTGGGGACATTTTCCTATGTCCCCGAAGACGCCGGTAAACACGTTGCAAGATTTTTCTAAGCAGTTGTAACTGATAAATTTTCCTCTGCAGATTGTTTCCAAGTTGAAGGATGAAATTACTTTGATGGAGAGAGAGCACAGCGACCTCCAGTTGCACATTGCCAGAACGGACTGGTGGTGCGAGAACCTGGGCATGTGGAAAGCCTGCATAGTGTCGGGAGAGGTAGGGATTTTCCCAGGGCTTTTGACTTTTACAGAAGCTCACACTTCTAGTGTGAAAACTGAAAATCCATATATACCTGTGATATACCTCTGTGGATGCTCTGCCTACTTCTGTGTTTACCTGAGGAAAAAAAAAAACGTCTTGCAAATCCTTCTTCTTACACCAGTCTCTGCTGTAACACATAGACAAAAGTTCTAGTTCTCAGACTCCCTAGTTACAGAGTTGCACAAAATACCAATATATACCTGAACACATTTTGGCATTGGATGTAATAATGTGCTCTCTGAGCGAGGTGCTTTTCCTCAGCGAGCACACTCAGCAGTGCCTTGATGCATCCCTGTGCTGTCAAACTTGGGCACAGTTGTCTCTGCTCTGCCTGGAAGGTGCTGCGTTTGTGCCTGCTGCAGTTTGTATTATGACATTCAGTGTCACTATAGTTCAAGGCATTAGAATATCCAGATTTCAAGGAAAGTGCTTTAAATTTATGAATAAGTCTCCAGATAAGTTGAATTTGTTCTCTTTTTTTTTTTTTTTTTTTTTTTTTTCCTTGGTAATGGTGGTTTTGGTATTGGTTTATGCACAGGGAGACCGTTGTAAAATGAATTTGCTGTGGAAACTCAACCTGTGCATTTGCTTGTTAACCAAAAAATAAAATCTTGCTATTTGTTGAGAGGATGATAAGAATTCCTCATAAAGGCAACATGATGTAGTGCCCCTAAAAACTGGCAACTGAGAGTTTTATATGTAAAGATTGAAGTCTTCCATGCCAGACTTGAGGGCTTGAATATGAAGAGGATTCATAAGTTCTCATGTTTGGATTATTCTTCTATATATAGCTTCATTTCCTTATTTTTTATACTCTAAACATTATGAATGCCCATCTGCACGCTAAAGGCACACATCAGTGATAATATAATATCCATCCCAGTTATAATGTAAAAAAAGGTTAGAAAAGCCGAGTGGAGACAACTGTCCAAAGGAGCCGACGGATGCTCGTGCTGCGCAGCCGCTGCCGGCTCGTGCCGGACCTCGTCTTGAGGACAACATCACTTCAAAGAATTAAAGGCCAACAGTGTCTAATGGATTGTCTTCCTGAGCTTCTAAGTTGTTGATAGGTGTCCAAACTCGGGTTAAAGAGGGTAGTGGCTTTCCCAGAAATTCCCAGTTCCTCTGTGCCAGGTGCCTTGACCTACATTTTGGAGGCTTCTGTTGAGCGCCTCCTTTGCAGCAGTCTTGGCAGCGAAGGGAGCAGGGCACTTCCCCAAATAGCTGGCCCTGAAACCAGGCATATTTTCAGAAGCTCCGGCTGCTGCTTTGTATTCCAGAGGCCACTGCAGCTCCAGGAGGAAGTATTTTGCAAGGAATAGTCTCCTTGTGCAGCTGGGGAACCGGGAAATGTGAAGACATTTTAATTGTACGTCTTCTACCATGATGCTGTAGCAGCTCTTCAAATTACCTGTCACTAGCTTGAAGTGCTCTCAGACTTTTATAAACTTCTCATAAGATGTGTCATCATTATGAATTTTAAAGTTTCTTCTTTCCCTAATTAAATGTTGCAAATCTCCTTTAAAATTGTCTGAAAAGCTTAAAAATCACTTCCCTTGGAATGATAGTGAGAGACACACAGCGCAATTATCTTTGTGTTATTTTTATGTATATTAAGATTGGCATTTGAATTTTGCTTTGGCTCTCAGTTTTAGTCCTCCATAGATGTATTCAATGGCACCTCCACAAAAAGACTGGAAATATGCCTTTTAAAATGGCACCCTATCCTAACAGAGAACTAATGCTTAAAATCTGGACCCTGTTCTGAGAGATTATTTTAATCTTTCTTAAAGATTAAAATTCTTACATAAAAATTAATAAGAAAATTGAATTGTTTTATGTGTTTATCTCCTCTTTCATAATCTTTTTTAGCAGTCTCCTTAAGATAAATAAACAAAAACCTGTTGCCATTAAGACATAAATATGAAATTGTTGGTACCTTATGGAACGAGGAAATACAGTGGTGTCCCTGCTGGTTTCTCTTGTCCCAAGAAAATCATCTGACTTCCCCTTGCCGTAATTCTCCCATTTCATAATGCAGTTCATCGCTCACGCTTCCCAGGGCTGTTGTGTCTTAATTTATGAGTATCCTCAAAGATTGGGAGTTCCCTGCAAATACCAGGGTTTGGGTGTGTGAAGAACAGGCTCCAACACCAAGGGCAGTCCCAGGGAAAACAGAGTAGGCATAAAGGGAGAACAGGCAAGAAAATGCAAAAAAAGAGGAGAGCTGAAATACTGACAAGCAATCGGAGAGGTTTGGGATGTGCACCCTGAGACTCTTAAGGGTTTTGGTGAATGAGCAGCCATCAGACTGCAGCAAACTGCATGGGACAGTGACAGAGACTGATTCTGTGCATCAGTCTCCTGGCACCCCAAATGTTCTGTGCTTTGCTTTCAAAGTAATGCACCTTCTCTGGTTATGGTATGGTAGGTTATGGTATGTTTATATTTTTTAGGTTTTAGAAGAGAACGGAGAACAAGTGCCCTGCTACTCCGTCATGGTGAGTTTACAAGAAGCTGGTGGAGCTGAAGCTAAGAACTGGACGGTGCCCAGGAAGCTCAGCGAGTTCCAGAGCCTGCACCGCAAGCTCAGTGAGGTACGTGCCGTGCCCAGAGTGCGTCCACAGAACATGTGGAAGGGCAGAGAACACCCGAAGGGCCGATTAAAACTTCATATTACCAGCTCTTGCATCACCGTTTTGGCTTTTAGCCTTTTGGAGCTGGTTTTATGACCATGTATTTCTGGCCTCTGCTTAATGGTTATAAAGTCTTGTGAATAGCTTTTTTTTTTTTCTTATTATTTTTTTTTCCATTTACTAATAGGCATTTTACTAAACTGATCCAGTGCCCAAGTTGTGTACAGGCAGTACTACTGCATGTGCTTGTTTTAAATACTAGATTTTGTCTCTGGCTTCAGAGGATGTGTCAAAAATGACAGCTCCCTCAGGAGGAGAGGGTTTCCTTTCCTTTCAGATTGCAGCAAGCTTTCTGTCTGGAAAGGAGAGATAATGATGGTGTTCTGAAGGGAAAGGTTTTAGATATGTCAGCCCATAGTGGGTAGGGGAGGGTGTTTGCCCGGGTGCTCAGGGGATGTGGGAGGGTGCAGGGGGTACAGAGCACCTCTTTCATTTACATTTTGCACTGGAACTGCTGCTGAGCGAGTTCTTTCTCCTGCACAGTGTTTTCCATCATTAAAGAAAGTTCAGTTGCCTTCCCTCAGCAAGCTGCCCTTCAAATCTGTAGATCAGAAATTCATGGAGAAGTCCAAGAACCAGCTTAATAACTTTCTGCAGGTAAGAAAAGAAAGACTGTGGAGTGAGTAATAACAAAAGTATTCAATTGAAAGCTAATCTATAGGTTTACCTCCTTTGTGCTGAAAAGATTCGAAGTCTTGAGAGCCTTTGGTGAGGAGCAGGTCAGTGGCACTGAGCTTGTTTCTCACAGAGCAGGTTTGCTGCGTGGTCAGGAGCTTGTGTGGCCCTGCGCAGCGCTTGGTCTGTGCTCATGTGGGGTGAAGGGAAAGGGACTTGTCCTCTGGTGACTGCAAACTAGGCTAATAGTGCTGAGTCTTGTGCCCGTGTAATGGAGAGTGTGGTGTGATTACTGCTTTTAGGGCACATAGGGTCTCCAGGGGACAGCTTCATTATTTAATTTGTTTAAAGTAAAAAATACTCATAGGAGCAAGTGTGATTTTGCGTCTGAGGATGAGTTAGTCTTTGGTTAACACCAACAATTTATAAATGCAGAATATGTTTTGTTTTCTTTTTTTTTTTTATTGTTGGGCAACTGATATTCAATATGGCTGTTTTTTAAAATGGATTACTTAAATTACATGTGCATTGGTGGATTCAGGCATTTAGTGGTTAGTAGCCCCTGGAGAGTAGAAAAGTTACAGCTAAGGGAAAAAGTAGTTGAAGATGCTCATCAGTAGGAAGGCATTATGTTAGACCTTAGAGAGCTTTTATTCTTTTGCTAGTGGCTATAGTGGCTATAAAGAAGTCAAGAATATTTCTCTCAGGGGTAACATAATTGCTCCTCTAGCATCTTTCAAAACTAGAGAGTGGCTGAACTGGAGCAGAGCACCTTCATTTTTAATATGAACTCTACTTACTTTTAAACTGATAATAGGATTTCAAACTTTGACAGGTTGCCACCTGGTTGTCATGTCAAAAAGCATTCTCTAAAAGGAAATGCATTAAAATATATCTTGGTAATTATGAATCTAATGTCTATTTCTTTAGTAGTCACTGCCCTTCACCAAACACGTAAAATATAGGCGGCAAGTTTTGTGCCTTTCTCAGCTTTTCCTTCCTTTCTGTTCCTGATGGTGCCATTTTCCCCTTGCTCCCTGCTGGCTGTATCCCTGTGGTAATCCAGGTTCTGGGTAAGAATGCTAAAATAAGCGAAAAAACGAGACCTCAAGAACAGCTTCTGCTCCCTGAGCAGCGAGCACGCTGCAGACCTGCGCGGGCAGAGACCCCGGCGGAGGGACCCGTTCTTCCCTCCGCATCCCGGCCTGATGCGTCTTGTCCTTAGCCTGTAATGTGTGATTGGGGTGATGTTTGTCGTTGTCTTTCTGCCATAGAAATTGCTCTCTGATGACAGACTCTGTCAGAGTGAAGCACTTTATGCCTTCTTGAGCCCTTCCCCGGAGCACCTCAAAGTTGTTGATGTGCAAGGAAAGAAATCCTCCTTTTCGCTCTCCTCCTTTCTGGAACGACTTCCCGGAGACTTGTTTTCTCATCAAGAGGTAAGTGGTAGAGAAGTAGTTTTCCCAGGTTCAATTACTTATCCAAACTAAGCAGAGGGAGCCACTACCCATTTGGACAGGTAAAAATAATTAATTCTTAGGAAGCTTCTCGTGGCAGGGAAGAGCTTTGTCCTTCCTAACACCCATCCAGTTTCTGCAGGAAAGCTCATTTTGGGCAAACATCTGCAAGCAGCACAGTGCCACAGAGGGAATCTGGAAATAAAAGTGGGAGCCCCCGTAGCTGAACTGCTGGAGCATTTGCTATCAAGATGTTAAAATATCATCAATTAAAAGGTGGCAAAGAATAAATTGGTGACTAAAATAGATGATTGGCTGAAAACATACAAAAATGCCATGGCATTCTGTTTTATGAGGTTCAAGTTGCAGATATGCAAGCTGTAAAGACCCCTCACCATTTTCTTTCTTTGGTTTATATGTTATGTAACTTGAGAAGGCCAGTGGTGAAACAATTTGATTATTAAATGCGTAGGTGCCTGGAGTGGATGGTCATTTTGCAAGATAAATGGGGGCTGGGAAGTTTATATGGTTCCAGCCTAATAAGCAAAAAGTCTTGCCTCTCTTAGGAATGAACAAATCCTGTATATATGGTGCAATATATATATAATAAATTTATATATAGGATTAAATTCGTTATATAAATCTGTGATATATAGAGAGATGTACATATATAAATTGCACTGTATTTGTAGCTAAATACTGCATGCCTGTATTTTATTTCAGAATTGGCAGTATTTATTCAGTTCTTCTATTTATTTAGTGTTTTCTACCCCTGAAATGACTGTTAGATGGCAGCAGTGTAAAGGATGGAAGTATGAAACTATTTTTATTTTGCTATTTAATTGAAAAGCATTCTAAAGGAGAAAAGCCAGACTGAATATGTGGATTGCATTATGTGAGGGCGTAGGAGGAGATAGTTAGGAAAAATGGGGAGAGGAAAGGAGAATGTAATGAGAGAGAATAAAGAAACGAAGAAGCAGAAATAAAGCAATTGGTGCTGAAAAAGTGAAGGAGCAGAACAAAAAAAGTAAATCCCTAGGAATGTGGAAATAGAGGAATCAGAAAATAGTATTAAATTAAAACTGAATGAGAAGTTATTTCTTACTTCCTATTTATAGGACCAGGAACTTCTTATTGGGCAGGTGTTGCTATGCCCAGCAGTCTACAGGTGCAGATGAAGATCGTCCTGCTTCATATTCTCCTTCCCTCTCCTCTCTCCTCCCCTTCTCTCTTCTCTGCAGACCGAAATGTAAAACGAGTGACAGAGTAAAGGTGCAGGGAGCACAGGGAGCTCTTTGACCCTCTGCATCAGTCTGGCAAAGGCTTGTACCAGTTTAAAAATAACAATAGAATGAAACAAAGCGAGTAGAACTGTGACTAGACCTGGGATCAGCTTTACCTCTGCTCAGGCGCCCCAGCTTTTTAGTGTGAACTGTAACTAGCTCAGACTTACCCAGTGGTAGGGTTTGAGATGGTTTATCAGGGCCCCTAAACTAGAATTATGTTATTTGTTGTAAGATTATTAATGAAGTTAGTTTTATTACATCACCTACTACTATTTGTGTTCTTTATGTGTGTAAGAATTCCTGTTTTATTCTGTATTTGGGACTTCATAGAAGAACATGTTGTCTTGCTCCTTTTTCTTCCAAGTCTCATCTCGCCTTCTTCAAATACATGTTAGAGCAGCAATATTCCCCCTGGAGCTGCTTTCAGGATTACAGACTGCAGCAATTTCAGGCCTCTTTTATTTATGCAGCTCTTTCAAAGGAACTCTAACCTTAGAATATATTCCTTGCCTCTGAAGACCAAAAAACCAAGTGAGAGGAAAAACAGAATTGATACTGTGGAGAGGAGGGCATTTCAGATTTATGAAGTGTCAGTGGATAGATAGAAAATGCACCATGATATAAGAATTTGTACTTCCCATTGCATTTTTTAAGTGAGTTAATGCGGGTCTCGGGAGGAGACTCAGGGACCTTTCCTTGCTCTCTGACCCAGGCTCCCTTCTTTTGCCTGGCAGCAAAAACTCCCTCCTTTTGCTCCCTGCAGCAGGCACAGGATGCTCTATTCCCCCTGCTTGCAGCAGTCGTTAGTGTTTGGGGCAGGATCATCCGGGTTTCCTCATGAGAGTTTCCTTTCCTTTGCTCTTTCCTTTTTTGTTCCTTATCTCAAGCAGCCCCAGTTTCTCCTCTTTTTTTTCTACATTAGGCTATGTTTTATTTAGTCCTTAGGTTTTGCTTTAGATTTTTCCAATTCAGCCATATTTTTTTCTTGGAAATGTGGTGTATAAACTTGATTACACAGTGTTCCTGCTGGGTTTTACTATCCTGTGGATGGTAATTGTTATACATATATCATATGGAGCAGTGTTTCTGCTTAAGCATCATGGCATTGCCTTTGCCTTTTCTGCAGCAGCATGGTCCTCAGATCCCTTTCTGTACAATTAGCATCATCAATTGATTCATTTTCTGCGTTTACACAGTGAATTATTGATGTTTTGCCACTGTCCTTAAGAGTCTGCACCATGTGTATTTTTTGAGATTGTTGCTTCAACTTGGCTAAACCATATAAAAATGTCATCTTGTGACCTGGCAGTTTCTTTGCTCCTCTCAAGCCTACAAATTCAGAAAGGTACCCAGTGCAAAATGATATGGTATCCATTAGGGGAAAAAGAAAAGAAAATCATGAGTAATGAAAATACCGCAGGTGCTGACATGGAGTTTGCTCTAGCCTCTGTCCTTGGAGCAAACTTGTTGATCAGTGTGTTTGCGTGGCGAGGTTGGCAATGATTTGTGGCTTCCAAGTGAGCTGGAACCCCCTTATTTCTGGTCTGTGTCATACGGGTTCTTTCCCCCTGCCCTTGGTCACAGCTTCTCCCGCCACTGGGAAGTTTTCAGATCCGGCTGCGCATGCGGCTGCGAGGGCAGGGAGCCCCGGGGCGTTCGGGAACACTCGGAACAGGCCGCCGTGAGCGGCCCTGCTGCCTCTCCAGCAGCTGCTCAGGGCTCCTGCTCTCTTCCCAGGAGGAAACGGAAGAGGACAGCGACTTGTCGGACTACGGAGACGAGGTGGATGGGAAAAGGGACTCTCTCGCGGAGCCCTGCTTCATGCTCATTGGGGAGATCTTCGAGCTGCGAGGAAGTAAGCTGCAAGTTCGCATGCTTGTCGCCGGGGTTTGCTAGCCCAGGGACCGCAGGCGTGCGGTAATGCGGAGTTACTGGCTTTTGGTTTTTCATGGAAATAAAAATGCAGGTGATAGGAGACAGAGTTTGCAGAGTTTGCACGCTGGTTTTTGTTTTGCTTCTTTCATCAAATTCTTATTTTTTTTTTTTCAAGAGGAGGCAAGTAGCAGTGTGTGTTTTCTGAAAATAGGCTGCATATGAGGAAGAAGGAATTATGATAAAAAGTAGACTGCTTTATCGTAGAACAAGTCACTGGCAAATCAATGTGATTCTGATGTCCATTCTAAATCCATTACATAGGTGTTTTAGTTCTGTAATTTGTGTTAGGGAAAAGATGTTGGAACATCTGGCAGTACCAGATTTCTTTTTTCCTTTTCCTACGTGAATCGTGGTTGTGAAGACAGCTATTTTTGTATCTTTTTGAAGGTGCAGTCACACGTAGTGTTATATAAAATTATCTGCAGAGAAACTCTTCTAAAATGTAGCCAAAACCTGACCAAGAGTGGCAGATGTATCCCCTAAATAAAGGATTTTCTTCTACTAAGAGTAAACAGGATGAAAAAAAGATTAATCAGATCTCAGATACGCGCAGATTTCTGTTTCCTCTAATGGTAATTACAAACAGACTGGTTTGTTCGATTGGAAATGTTTTCTGAACTTTAATGTTGCTGTCATGTATATGACATTATGTTTGTACAGGAAAAAAAAAGGGTTGAATTTTGCGTGTGGTTTTTACTAGTGTGAAGCAGGTAGTTGTGCAGTTTACTAAACTTGAAATATTCTTAATCATAGAAGACTCCAGTATAAATTACAGACAAGTAATATGGATTTTTCTTTTGGCTGTGATCAGAGTGTCCCTAAAGTAATTAAATAACTGATCCTCATTTGTCATTTCTGCTCTTTTTCGTTGTTCTAGTGTTTAAATGGGTCAGAAAAACATTGATTGCACTAGTCCAAGTCACTTTTGGAAGAACCATCAACAAGTAAGTAGCTGTTTACCTTAATTCTGAACCTGAATCGCTCTTCTATGAATAGAAGACTGAGGGCAGGATTATTATCACTAATCCAGACATTCTGATGTTATATGATCATCTGCCCTTCTTCTCCACCACTCAATTAACTAGTGTTATGCTAATCAGAGGAGATTCAGCTTCAGTTATCTTTCTGCTTAATCTGTTCTAGAGTCCCCAAACCAACTTTTTTTCTTCCCACAGGGCTTTTCTTTTTGAAAGAGCAAATGTATTTCATGGGAGACAGAATTATAAAAATAGGGTTTTGATATTTTTTTTTAAAAGTGAAGCAGCTCTGCTTATTTGATAATTTGCTATCCTGTTTTTCTAAACAAGTTGGCTCTGCATGGCTTTTATTAGTGTAAGTGCTTTATTTTTCAGTCCCATGAAGATTTTTCTCAGATCTGAAATCATATTTCTGTTTTGGATTACTTGTTTCACATGAAAAAGATTTCTCCAAAATGACTGAAATAATAGTTCTTATTTTGTAAAAGCACTACACCTGAAACTTGTGTGTGTGACAGAGTAATGAGTTTTCATAGAAGTGTTTATTTCTGCGTCATTTGAAGATATATCTGCCAAATGAGGCATCAGTGAAGTAGAGTGTTCATGCTTGTACATACTCTTCAGGTGAAAAATCTTCTATTTTAATGGTCAAGAAGATTTTTGGATATAAGGCTTCTGCTAGATGCAAAGACGTGTAGTAAATCTCTTGATGCAGTAGTGCAGATAACTGTTGCAAACACATAATTTCCTGCAATTCTACCACCAATACAGACACTCTCATG
>JAVCKT010013235.1:0-28341 GCA_032273925.1 Rhynchotus rufescens
TCTCTATTGCTTCATACCAGTTTCAGACTGTGGAGATACTTAAAGCAGCCTAAAGTCCAAGCTTTTGTAAAGGTCATTACTTGCAAAGAGCCACGTGCTTTATGCAGTGTCTGTGTAAGGTAGAGCTGTGAAGAACCCTTTTGCTTCTGAACACAGCTTTGGCTCAGCCCCATATTCTGGTCCACCTGGGTATTGTTTGGACATGCTAACTACTGCACGGTCACACAGACTCTCAGGCACTTCCAAATTAATTAAGAGGCTATTTAAGAGCTTGGGTAAGCAGATAAGTCAGCCCTTCTTAAAAGGTAGGATGTGGGAAGGGCAACTGGAAACAGGTACAGGGACAAGTTAATAGCTGAAGAGCACTCAGTACTCTGTGAGCACTATATTTTAATGCAGAACACAGTGATTGGAAGGAAGTTTCACCTGGGTATTTCCCCAAACCAGTTAAAATGTGCAAAGAGACTTTCCTCATGCACATCTGTTTTCCTTCTGAAGCAACCCCAAGGCAGAACCGGTGCCAGCTTAAATTTGGTATCACTCCACTGTTACTTTGGGTAACAATTTCAACAGCTAGGTAGGTACTGATAGAACCTAAGTGGATCTCTGGATTTAATAATTCAACAATTAGAATGGGAGTATATTAGAGCTGAGAGAGTTTCTTGTCAAGAATATGAGTGTTATCCTTGACCATTATTGCAAAGATTTAAATTATATCTGCTCATAATAATGATATTTAAAACTGTGAAGCTATGGAGCTTGTGCATGAGCTCGAACAGTGGAGAATTTAAGAGGGAGGAAAGGAAAGATGAAGGGATAGAGGAAAGGTGAAGAGAAGGAAAAGAACAACAGCAACAAAAATGTATTATAGTTTTGTGTAAAGAAGCAAGAGTTTTTTTCAGGCATGAAACAATTTTAACCCTCATTTGCTGAAGTGTACTTGATCAAGAAGTAGAGGAACTTCAACCTAATCTCTTTCAATATAAATCGAAACACTTATTAGTAAAGGCACCAACATAAATAGCTATTTTACAGTAGCTCTAAAATCTGTGGATCAAATTTTACGCTTACCTACCCCACATAGATTGAGTCCACCTGCTGGGATAAATTCTTCGTGAAAAGATACTTGAAGGATAATAAATCCTCTTTCTTCTTCAGTGATGTATTAGGTGTAAGATGACTATAAGTTCTCTTTGTAAGGAGTCTTGCTCAAAGAAGAATTCCTACTTCCATAAAGATAGAAATAGAAATATGAGAAAAATTAGACCAAGACATGAAAAAAGATGTAATCATAACAACATTGTATATTTTTCTATTATTCTGATTGTTCTTGGGAAAGAGAGTGAGAAAGCAAAAGAGAAACCAACATCACTGCTACTGCTCAAAGTTTACAGGAAATTAATAAAAGCATCTGTGTTTTTCTTATAATAGTGAAATTTTCCCTGCTGTTCTGAAAATAAGAAAAGAAGAACATAAAGACAGAACATCAGTTGGTGTAAATCATCATTGCTCCATTAAAGAGACGAATTTGTCCCAATAAGTTTACCAGGAAAAAAAAATATATTTACATTGAACTAGTTCTGGGCAATATTTGGAATGTAATTAAAATACACATTTTGATGTTTTGTTTTTACTATGATTTCTGCAGCATTAATCATTGAGATGTTTGCAGAGCTCAGAAATCTTTCTGGTTTGAGCAGATGCTCATAATGATTACGCTAATGTTTTCCCATTTTCGGTGCCTATCAGGCACTCTCTAATGAAGGGGAAGCAGAAGAATTCACAGGATTTTGAATGCTTTGTTGCTTTGTTGTTTTTTGCCCACCTTTCCTATGACTCCGATGGCATGAATGTTCTAAGAAGACACTGTTAAGGGAGGCTGAAAGCCAAAACATTTTTAGGGGCTTAGGTACAGTCAAGGACTTACCTAGTTAATCATGTCTCCATTTTATGAGCTGCTGAGTATAAACCCACAGCAGAAAATTTGGGCCTTTGAAGAACTGCAAATTAAAGTATAGAATTAGATAGTATAACTAGAGGTAGGTCAGCTAGGGAAGGGAAAGAAAACCAAAGTGATATCCCTGAGTGTGTTCAGCAGATGTCTCTGGCTTGCGGGAGCAGGACCCTGGAAAGTCACTATGCTGTGGTAATGGTTTGAAGAAACCTACTTGTAAGGGAATCAATGGTCCATAGCCTGCCTTTTGCTATCACTAATTACTGACGAGAGGAGTGGTCAACAGAGAACAGGAGAATTACTGATCACAGCAGGCTGAACCTCAATTCCATCTATTCCAGCCTGAGACAGCTTCTCTGGCTCTCTTTCTCTCATTCAACAAATGCTTCTTGCTCTTCTTCCACGTACTGCCTTCCACCTTGTTTTCTACCCTGGTTAGAGATGAGCTCCTGAGGTGATTCTTCCAGCAACTTATGTGCTGCATTAATTTTGTTTTTCTCAGCTTTTTCTCAGATATCAAGATAACTCCAGAATGAAAGATGCAAAGAAGGAATGAGTAGTCATTACTGAACTCAATAGAAAATCAAAACTAGGAAGTCCATAAATTCTCTGCCTACAGTGCCATCTACTCACACTAATGCTCTATTTAATCCTATAAAAGCTCTCAGACTTCTGGATGGCCACTATTTGCATGAATCACAGATTTCAGTATTAGTAGGCTGGGAATTCTATTGCACTTTGTCATGTTATTTTCAGAATGTGAAATGTAGGAAAACTCATCAGGAAAACTCCAAACACTCACCTGACCTTAAGAAAGCAGAGGATGTGTTTTTTTAGTATCAAAAGAAGGGGGAGTGTGTCCAGTTACACTGGCTGGGTAGGAACTTCATGCTAAAGATGGAGTCAGCTCTGCAGTGGACCGAAGTGATGGTGGTTGAGGATTTGCTAGGAAATGGACAACAAGAGGCCTTTATATGGCAATGAAAGGAGCTGCAGTGAGAGGTCAGCTCCAAGAGTAAATGGATCCTTCATTCTGTGTAATTCTTCCATTTTAAGGGGTGTTTTTCCTTTCAGCTATTTGGGTTTCCCTGGATTATTTTCACAGATTAAAGAAGAACTCTGGTGGGCTGGTTCTGATGTATAAACTGAAATGTTTCTTAAGGAGAAGAAAAGGTAGATATGCTTCTTAAAACTGCTGCTCCTGTCAGCATGTCGCATATTTAAAACATTTGGATGCAAAGTTTTGCATTCTTGGTAACATGTGTTAACCTCTGAATTTAATGAAATTAAGAATGCTGAACAGAAGTGGATTGTTTTTTGTTAAGATCATATTTTTCCTGAAATAAATGCATTATGTGAGGTGAGCGGGAACATACAATGGCTACATTTAAGAAGTTGTTAGCTACCTGATCAGATAAACCCAGGAAATTCTGAAGCATGGAGAAGGAATGGAAATTGCTGGTTTCGTGATGGCCCCAATCTGAGAAAAATCATCACACAGGAAAATGCTTCATTCATGAGGTCTTTAAGGAGGCTCTGTGTAGATTAAGGAGCCTGCTTAAGTGGTTGCAAGATCAGGGTTACTGCTTGGAAGGAGGCACAGGGTTCACTTCTATCTAAAGACTCTGTACCAAGTGGTTCTCTCAGCCGCTCCTCTATAGTCTACTTGACTTCAATGGGATCTAAATATAGTAGGTTATAGGTTTACAGTCTATAGTCAAAGAAATCACTATTTCAACCCTGACTGAGAAAGAAGATTGTCAGTACAACATGGAACAATTTTCATTTCCCAATCCAGTTCCAAACATTAAATTATCTCTGTTTACTTACAGCATTATATGAATTGATTAAGAATGTTTTATTAGATTTTAAAAGACTATATCCTTCATTATTTATTTAACCAGAATATCCCAAGTTATTTAAATTTTATTGAGGTCAGGAGTAGACACAGAAGTTCTGGCAGGAATTGAAAAGCAATAGAAAGTGTGTACGACCAAGAATTGTATTGAACAGAGTGAGTTGCCACTGAGGGCTGTGAATCAAGAGTGATAATGCTCTGCAAGGGGAGGAAATGCAGAGCAGAGAGATGAAAACTGAAAATGGTGTCACAGGTTCAGGGTTATACAACAAAATCAGAAAGCTTCTGTATGTGATAATAGCAGAAATATACATATATATATTTTTAAAGTTGTTCGGCTTCCTGGAATTTCAACTCAAGTCCCTAGTAAACCCTTAGTTTACTTAGATTTAAGATTTCCCAAATGAAAATTCTACTAATACAGTGAAATACCAAAAGGTCTTGTGTTTCAAGTAAATCTCGCTTGCATGCATTAAACTCCACCTCCAAACACACACATTTCCTCCGAGCATAAACATTTGAATTTGTCCCGGCATTTACACACGTTCCCAGGGTAGAAGCACTAAGAGCCTAAAGGTTGTAGGCACCCCAGGTAGCCAAGAGGAGAAGGATGCACACTTCCAGTTCTCCACTCCAGTTCTCAGGAGGCTCTGCAATCTGTTGTGGCCTCTCCGTTCCCTACCCAAGGTGAGCCTAGGCAGCCTTGGCAGCCTCTTTTTTAAGCAAAGCAAACTATAAGTTAGATGGGTTGAATGTGGTTCCTAGTTCCACCTCCCCTGGAACCTCTCCTTCATTGTATAACCAGACTTGATGCATATGTTTGGTCGAAATAATATCTCAATAGAGGCCTTAATAGGGCCTCCTCTAAGAGGAATCATCTTCAAGGGAGAGAAAAATCTATATCATTCATTTAAAGTACATTTTGTATTTTTTCCTATCTTGACTTAATGTTTAGAAGTGAAAAATTAACTATTTTAGATACGACTGAATCAAAGAGTGGTCAGAAATATAAAATTCCAATTCAGGCAGAAATTCCTTAATGTTTGTGTGGCTATCTCTGCTGGTACCCTGACCTTATCACCACTGTTCTTAGCCTTATTGGGAAAGGGGGCAGGAGGTTGATGGCTCCACAGGATGACCATATGCTTTTCTCCCAACATGATCTGGGACTATATTTGCTCCTGATTATTGTTGTGTTATAACTGATAATCCAATGAAGAGCTGGAGCATGAGAAGGGCCTAGCTTACATTTTGGCACATGGGGCATTTTGGCATTTTTGAAAGAGAATTCCCAGCTGCTATGATAGAAGCACATTTGTCCTAAGGTAGAGATTATGGATGTCTGTGGTTTTGAGGAAACATTCATTGGACTATCAGAACAGACTCAGTATAGCTGCTGAAATCCACTCCATTCCTGGCAAGACCAATTCTGCATGGCACAATGTAAAAGACGCTATGGGAGGCTTTTTTAGGGGGCTAGAAGAAAAGGTGTTGCAAGTGAGGCATGTCCTACTTCAGCTGGAGAATTGATTCTAGGTGTTACATGTGCCCTTCCTTGTCCGTACCATTCAGTTCTACAGTGGAATATGCACCTGTGTGAATTTAACACCATAGATACTTATTCCATGACAAGCAGAAATCATCCTTCTCCTTTTTCAGTTCTGGGTAAACATGCATTTTGAAATGGTGTCCAGTTTAATGCAGAGACTGAATTAAGTAGGCTTGTAGTTGCACATGCTGCAACCTCGGTATTCCCTGGTCCCCATTTTACTGGGTTTGTCAGAGATTTGTATCTGGAATATTTAGAATGAATATTCATTGTGTGTGTGTGGTTTTTTTAACTAATAATGTGAATCACACCAAGGGCTTATAATAGGGCATGATAACCAAAAAGTTTCATATTGAGAACAAATAAATCCTTCAGACAGAAGAGCATTCTACCTAGTCATATATATGGACCTTATGTTTGCTGCTTTGTGGTTTTGGGGTTAAATCTTATTTGAGGATTTGGAGTCACCTTCTTTTTATGCATCCTTAAGCCTGGGCTATTTAAGTCCTTAGTGATTTCCCCTAACAATCCCTCTCCCTTCCCCCTCCTTTTTTTCTTTATACAACAAAAACAAGGTCTTTGCATTAAGAATAAGATTGACCACAGGCTATTTTAACATGCCTCAGCAGCCACCGTCTCTCCCCTTTACTTCCTGTCACGTATCCATTTCTGCTCCCGCGAATCAATCATACCTCTCATTTATAAAACATGGCAGCAATATCTCCTAAATTAATATAATAATTAAAGGAAATATTATTGCAAGATCTAAAGAAATATAATTCTCACATTTCAAATGTTCAGTCCAGTTAAAAAATTGACATCAAGCACTATGTCTGTTCCTTGGAGAGGGTCTTCAGTACTATGTATCTCATGGGTGTCATTGGATGTAATTGTTGCCATGCTAAATATTCATGTATGAATAATCTGGAATAAATTCTCTTGTAAATTGACAGAGGGCAAGTTAGAACTGTCCTTGAATCTCTCATCTGCATCCTCATTTTTGAAAAACTGTCTAGTTTGTGTGTGTGTGTATACTTGGTTAATTTAAGCATAGAAGTGAAATAGTGAAATAGTCTCTACTTGCCATCCTTTGTTACTAGCACTGGTTAAATATATCAACTTAGTTGCATGGGATAAAAGTAGTTAAATAGAATTTATTACTGGCAATAGTGCTTCTGGTTGTTGTACCTACTAGCCCCACCTGATAGTAAGGTCCATTCCCTCAGACATATTGTAAAAACATGACAATCTCTGCTAGGAGGTACTTGACATCTGAGTAAGTGGGATAGCAAGGCAGAGACAGATAACGTGGCCTGGGTCACACAGAAGGTTACAGGAAAAACAGAAACTGAACCTATATCACTATCCAGTAGCTTCATTACAAAGTTATCCAGTTTGTTTTTTAGCTCAGCAATAATCTGATGAAATAAATATTTTGACAACAAATGCTGATGGTCTTATCCTTTCTGGTGTTTAACTCTCCTAAGTGTTAACAGTTTATTTTAGTGTGTTTGGAGTTCTGAATTAATTTATCTTTGCCTGATTTGATGTCACATAACCTGAAGCTTTCCTCATCCCTTCTCCTTTCTAGCTCCCAAAGATCCCCATAGTTGGCTGTGGTTTTATTTCTTTTGCATCAGTGTTGCTAATGTTGCTAGTTTGGTCCAATAGAGAAAAAAAGAGGGTTTTTTTGCATATCTTTGACCAGAGATCACCGACATAGGTAGGATTTCTCAGTCTTTGCTAGGCTTACAGTCCTTCCTCTGGTTTGTGCTGTGCTCTGCACACCCTCTGCTCCCCAGGTCCCTCCTCTGGTTGCAGGTCCCTGATCCTCCATGCTGAGGGCTGCATTAGCCACTTTCATTGGGATGAGGTGGCCTCCAGTGACGTGTCCATGTGCAAGGAGCTGCCCCAGGCTGCTTGCTTGCTCTGGTGCTGCACGTGAGTCTGTTCATTAACACTTTCTGTGGCATTTGGATGTTTTGAGACTTTCAGGATATTTCAGATGAGTGATGAAACACCAGGGCACATCACAGTCTGTTTTTGCCAGACTTTCTCTTTGCTCTTGACAGGGAGACACTTCCACTGTTTCCTGCTCAATACCTTCTTTTCACTTCTCTTTCCCTCACCTGCGCACTCCCCTGTCTCTCTGCCTCCCACCACAGAGCAGGAAGATGAGAGCTGCCTCTGGCAGGTGGTGCCGTTGTGTTGCTGTGAGCTCCCTGCAGCAGTAAGGGTCGATCCTCTGCAGGCCTCAAACTGCTGCTGACTTTCCAACCAAAGCAAGTGCTCACGCTGCAGTGGAGAACAGGAAGGCCCAAAAAGGAAACCAAATGAACCACAATCAAACAATTCTTGACATCTCCACATCTCTCTTCCGGGCTGGTGGAGGAACTGTTGTAGGGCAGGGCCTGTTTCAGCCAAGAAGCTGGTAGAGCCTCTTTCCGTGGTAGTGTGGCACTTCACAGGGCTGGGGCTGGAACCAGAGGGTTTCCACGCAGGTGTCCCGTGGCTTGGCAGACGTCCACAGCGAGCAGAGAGAAAGCAATATGGCACGGAGCTTCCTCATGCTTCTGCACTGTGACATTATAGTTTTAGTGTGAACATTTCGGCCCCAGGGAGCTGCATCAGCTCCAGACAGGCAGTTGTACAGCCACAGCATGGTACCTATAAGGATATATGGTGAAGTTGCTGCCAGTGAGCTCCCAAATAGCGTGGGGGCTGCAAGTGCTGCAGGACATGGCTGCACATCCCGGCCTGTCCTGGGCCTGGTGGAGCAGGTTGGAGTAAACAGCCCAGTCAGTGAGACCTGCTGGTGATGGGCCACCATGGCAGGAGCCATCTTGGTGCTGGGGGGCATTGGTGCCCCTCGGGTTTATTGGGTTCCTGGGAAATGGGGGCATTGAGGCTGTCAGGAGGCTGGTGTGGGCTAGGGCCTCAGCATGCCGTCAGTGGCATAAACACATTTGGCTCTGGAGGTGAGGTGGTAAGATAGATTTTTTTAATTATTGAGCTGTGTACGCATTATGAAACCATTACAGAACCAAAGTGTATACAATTCCAAATTACAAATACCAGCTTATACAAAGGGGTAATAAAATAAATAATACATTAACTAGCTCCAGTACTCTGTATTCATAGACAGTAATGGAATCATATACATCAGAGGCCATAAAAATGCATACATTAAACAGGGTGCACAGTGGTAACTGAGGGTTCATCTTGATGCTTCCTGACTGCATGAAGGTCTATTAGTGCTGGGGGATGGGGACCATATTTGCCACTTAAGCCATTATTGATTGAGAGAGGGAAACATAAACCTTGCAGACCACGCGGGCAGGAAAAAGGGCAAGAACTTAGCCTAGTGTCTCACATTAACACTGCAAACCGTGTGGGCCTGAAGGTCATTGCACGTGACCGCTATGTCCTACGCTGCAAGGTGTGCCCGTGGTAAGTGACAGCAGCACGGAGGACTGCATCTGCTGCAGGTACAATGGTGGTACCTCACTTACGGAGAAGGTGTCGCTATCCACATTCACCCTACAGAGCTGGGTGGACTGGCTGAAGGAATAAATATCCTCTGGCTGAGAAAAAATATGGGTCAAGATGCTTTTTTCCACCTACTGTAGGGTGCAGTAACATGGATAGAGTTTATGTAGCCTGAGGGCAAGGGGCTGCGCAGTACGTCTGTATAAGCCAGGGTCTGGGCTGGCTGGGTTTAAACCAGCAAGCTGCTCTCCTGGAGTTTATTCACCTTGCCAAATTACACAAGGTTTCCTTGGTTTCTGCACAACAGCAGCCAAACAACAAAAAGCATATAAATCTGAACAACTAAGGAGAAGGAACGGACTCCTTCCAACCTTAAGGATTCTGTAATTCCATGATTCTATAACTCCTTGTCTGAGCATCTAAAAGCAACCACATTTCATTCCATTAACAATCCTCTCTTGTCTTGCTGCCTGAAACCCCTGTGTTTGTATTTCTTAGCATGTGCTGCTGTGACGGCAGGAATTAGTAGCGTACATTGCTCTGCAAACAGTCCCTCAGTGGGCCAGTTTGGTGCTGCAGGGTCTATGCATCAAAGAACTGACCTCTTTACCTGGAAAATTTGGGGGGGATCCTCTGAAGAGGAAAAGTATAAATAAAACTTTCAGTCTGTCTAGATGAATAAAATGCATATATATTTTTAATATTGCTATAACTGGCTGTCAACCTAAGAGTTGGTCTCATAAAAATTAACCATGTTCATTAAATGAGTTCACTTCCCAGTTTGCTTCCAACATGGCATACAGATTCATGCTCAGAACTGTGTTTTCTCTAGGTCAAGGGACCATCCTGAAGGAGGATCTCTTTGTCTATTTGACTTGAGTGATATGAATGTCATTATCCTTTTGCTGGCACCACAGATCTATCAGGGAGCTATATTAAGTCTTCTTTTATTTTTAAATTTCTAAACTACTGACACAAGATAGGAAAGGTGAAAGGAAAAGGGAAGGGAAAATGAAGGGAAAGGGAGCTTACATACTTCCCCGTTTATCACCTGATTTCTTTGGCAAGATTTTTGGCTGATATGAGTAAACATTTTTCCATTGATTTTTCTGACTTATAATGAGATAGAACATTGCAACTGATTAATGTCAAGCAAGCAAAGCTTATATTCAAACTTCTGTTCTGTATACATGTAGAGCAGGTGTTTGAGTCCTTAAATAAAATTATTCATCTCTTTCTGTCTCTTTTTCTGGGTCAGGTTGTGAGCTCAATTACCTTGATACAGAGCTAACGGGTTTATGCTAATTGCTGTGGAGTTATACCCTGTTTACAGTCGTGGAGCAGAGATCAGCATTTCTGGCTCCCCTTTTACACTCACACAAACTGATATAATCCATACGAGAACCTGTTGTGTTTTAATCATTAATTTAACAAAGCCTGTTTCAGGAAC
Organism: Rhynchotus rufescens; assembly: GCA_032273925.1. Lineage (NCBI taxonomy): Eukaryota > Metazoa > Chordata > Aves > Tinamiformes > Tinamidae > Rhynchotus > Rhynchotus rufescens. Next base: position 10,301 of record JAVCKT010013235.1, read on the forward strand.
GATTTCTTTCAAAATGTACATACTGGGCAGACGATCAACTGATCAGAAGGGTATGAAAAGTGTTTTGCCCTTGACAATGACCTATATTACAATTACAGCTCCTGATATAGGTTTCTTATTTGCCCAAGGAGACAACAAGATTTGCTATGTAATTTGAGAAGCACTTACAATACCGCTACCCATGTTGTAAGCTGATTATAAATAAAGTTTCAGCACAATTGCTTCCATCAGAAAATCAGAATTCACAGTCAAATAAAGTGTACAACCCTGATGTGTAGTTGCTTCTAACTGCTACTGTACATAAATCAGATTCTGCTTAGCAACTGCTGCATATCATGTTTATTAAACACCTTCTGCTTATTACAGCAGAGGGTACTAAAAATTCTACATGAAAAATTCTTGAAAATCTTTTCACATCTTGGATATTTTTAAAGGTCTCGTTTCAGTGAACAGAATCCTTCTGAGGAAATGGTACTTGGGGGCTCTCAACATGTGCTTCCTGTTCGAATAAGTCACATGGAAAATGTTCTCAGTTTACAAACCAAACAAATTGTTTTGTGTTGTTGCTTTAGTCCTCAGGCTCAACCCAGCATAAGGAGAATTAAGCTTCTGATTTTAGATAGTATTGAGCATTGTATGTGAAGCTCTTTATGAATTCTGGAAAGGATTTGTTAAAAAAAAAAAACACAAAAAACTACTTTATTAGAAGGTAAAATTGCCTATATGCTACAGAAGTATGCTGAAGCAAGCAAGAGTTCATCAAAGAAAACAATTCTTTACTGATCAGCGATTCTTTAGCACAAGCCACTGTTTTCAAATAATTTCTCAGGGCTAGGTCACTATTTCATAAGTGACACACATACATCACATTTAGTGTCTTACATTTACACACTACAATGAGCCTTTTAAGTCTCAGATGTTACTGAGGTCTGATAGATTAAAAGTAGTCAGCTGAGCTGAATACCCTGACAGCCATTAGTGTCACAGCATGAGGAACATGTTCTAAAACACCTGGCTCCATTTCATTGAATATCCCACAAAAGTAAAATAGCAATAGAAATACTCAGCTTTGGAATAACTTTCAGTCTGTCTCTTGCATCTCCTTCCCTGCTCTGCTCCCATCCCGAATTTTTCTTGCCTATCACATGTTTCTCACTTCTTGATCTTTATTCCGATCTTCTAACCATGCTACAAATGTCCAGTCTCAGTCTCGCATTACTCCACGTCTCTGCAACTTTTGATAAGCTGCCCTCACAGCACTGCTGACCTGAATATGCAACTAGCTAAGGTACGAGAGGGCTCCAGGGCTTAGTGAGCCTCTCCAAGCAGGGAGTCAGGAACTGTGAACTCCAGCTGTCTGTGTGGACTCTGTGGATTATAGCTCTGAGCTCTTCTTGGACTACTAGACCATGTTTTTTTTGCTGGACTTCATTTGCTCACATGCAGGACAGTCCTGCACAGTTACACCCAAAACATCTTTTTCCACACAGGGCTTGCCAAAAGGTTTCACCTCTCCTATGATGGATGAGAACACAGCCGTTGAAACTAATGTTTCTCACATCTCAAGCAGCTTATTGAGAATCTTTGCATAAAAAGCTAAAGAAAATGGCAACACACAACACCTCTGCAGACTGCTCAGCTCTTCACCAGTGCAAACTGTTCAGCATGTCATGGGCTCTTCAGTGCTATGTATGCCAAAGCCACTGTCAGCACCAATGCAGGCTCTGGCTTTGATCTATAAATCCCCCAACTGATTAATTTTTCTCTATATGAAGGACTACCTCTTCAGGGCTGACAGCAATATACCTCTTTAATCATAGCTAACTGTATGAACTGGATGGATCGCACAGGGAATAGAGGAAAGTGTTCTTGGTTCTGAGAAGGAATCTCTGTTGCAGGGACAGAATGGTCTTCCTCAGAGGAAAGGCTCTCTCTGACCATCTTCCAACTTGCCACGTGTCTTTGTTACAGAACAATTATGGCTTAATAGACTATACAGGTAGCTGGAAGCTGGGAGACATGTTAGCTTTTGCTCTTATTTGTGACACAGCACATTTTAGAAGCTCTTTGTCATCATTTTTAAAACTTCCTGTATCATCCGTGTTTCTTACCTGCAGAGCTCCTATTTGCAAGACGAGCAAATAAAGAACATTTGATGAATGAGAATATATCTACATGACCACAAGCCAATTGCTGTTTGTCATAACTAAAATCAAGGAATTATTACCACGAGTAACTTGTTTAGTTGTACTTCGATGATGCTGAACTGCTGCCTTATTCTACCCCAGAACTGGTTGTATTTGCATTCACCGATGCGTTTCATTCAGCTAAGAAATGGCCAGATACACTTTCTGTATCAAGATGTGTTGCTCCTGCTCTCCACTATGCTCTTTTCAGTGGCATTCCTCCTGATTTTCTCTAGTGCTCCTGTGGGTGGAATCTGGCACAAAAATCCATAAAACACATGGTAGCCATCTGCATTAAAGGTGTTGTATAGACATCAATTAATAATAGCTACATTCAGGCACTTCAGGTATATTTAAAAACAGTTGGCAATGCTTCATGCTAGAAATATAAAAGGAGACCATATCCTCAGTTAGGTAAACTGGCATAGCCCCATTAGCTCTAACAGAGCTTTAGCACCTCAGTGGAAGATGTGAGCCCCAAACTGGTGTCCTCTGGACAGTAGGTCAGCACCCAGCCAAGTGCGTGTTGTGGCTTCTTGTCTTGATGTCAAAAGTGGAAATTCTGTTGGATCTTTGTAAAGTTGTTGGGAATTATGTGTAGCTAACCGCTTGAGAATTCAAATTACGCTACAGATCAGCATGACCTGTAAGAAGGAAAAATGTTTTGACTCCTGCTCTAAGAAAAAGCAGGATGGATGTCATAGATTATTTATGCATGTGCAAATCTGTAGCTACATGGTATATGCTGCTTTTAAGTAGCTTTAGTAACCAAAGTTGACTGATAAATTTCAGTGCTTGTATAGGAAAATTTAAAAGTCAATAGTGGCAAAGTCCTCTTGGTTGTTTTTCTACAGTTATATTTTTGCATATTTTGGTACACTTCAGGATTTTTTTTACCTGTGATCAAACACAAAGAACAAATCTAAATGAATCACAGTTAATCCTTGATATTCAGGAGCAGTCATATGCAATGCACTGAAGCATCAAACTTGATGACATGATTAGGACAAGACTGATAGAAAGGATGATATGCTCTGAGATTTTCCTAAATCACTGTGCTTCTAACTTCACTACATCCCTCATGTACTTTATGAAAACTCAGTATCAGCTGTATCCAAGTAACTGATGTGTGTTAACCAGGCTCTGTTTCTTTTCTTGTTTTTCTTCCTTTCTTTTCTTAATTTTCTCCCCTCCTCACCAAGAGCAATTTGTTTTCATTCATCTTTAATTTAATATTAGAATCTTATCGTATTCAGTATATTTTGATTGCTAGAGGCTGATGGATTTTGATGGTCTGAATTGTTTTCACATAGTGTCAGTGTAGTTTGAAATGGAAAATATTGAGACGGCTTTATTTTATCTTGATTGCTCTAAATGGACAAATTGGTGGTGCTTTTCTTCTGTAGTGAAGTTGTGAGGAAATAGAGAGCCATAGATTCAAGAACTGTATTAATACAGCTGAAGATCTGATTATGCAGCTGACACATCTAGAGGGAATAATCCTTCATTGCTCTTATTTCTCCCAGTGTCTGTGTGTGGTAGAACTAAGCAAATTTTTAAATTCTTGTCAGGTAACCAAAACTGCAAGTTCGTGTTTAAAAATCTCTAATGCAGTCGATCTGCTACTGGAAATCAAACCAAAGTTGCTTTATTAAATATGGTTAGTAGACTTTTTAATTGGGGGAGGAAAACGGGGGTATGCTAAGGTGTTAGGAGGAAGCAGGAACTTTCCACTGTGCTGTGAACTTTGTTTTCCTAAAAGATGTTACTTTCCCTGTTGCTGGGTAGGCCACAACTTTGTCCTCCACACACACTGGGCCCAGTACCAGTCTTTTCAATCGATGATAGGGAAGAAAGGACTACACATGACCTCTTTTTAGGATTATTTCTTGTATTGGAGATCTTACAGTGCGAAGGCTGTACATCTCAGTTTCCTCCTAAGTATAAAGATTATTCCTGGCACTGAGTATATATTTTGTTTCTATGGCATTATACAAGCAAGAGCTTCCTTTTGTATTCCTAGAACAATTAGGACAACAAAAGCCTTACTAAAAACAATCTTCGGAGTGAATTTACCATAGCAAACAAAAGAAAACAGACGAAGCTCCTTATGTAATCGGGCTAATATATGATCAGATTTGTGCCTCCACATTTTTCAGCTTGCATTTGACACATAGAGTAGCGGGATCGCTTGCAATAACCTCTTTTCCTGGTGCTGCTTGCACTGCTGTGCACGGAGCAGCCCGCCCGAGCTCCCCTCCACGAGGCTCCTCGAGGTCACATCCACAAGCAACCCGCCAGCATCGCTCTCTTAAGCCTTCCTTGCACTTATCTCGCCACCATCCAGGGAGGTGGGACGTCCTCCTCCCATTTCATTATCCCTGCTGACTGCTAAAATCAAAAGCCCGGTATGGAAGTACACGTGGACATTTCAAAATGATTTTTCCCCCCCTTTTCTAGTGAGCAAGATGCTTTCGGCAAATTATCCTTTTACTGTACATGCTTTTCATTTCCTTGGAAAATATATTGGAGTGAGGGATAGGAGGAGGGGAGGAGGAGACAGAACCTTTTTTGTTAATCTTCTGCAGGAAACAACGACCATCCGCTCCCTTTCGGCAGCTGTTCTGTTCTTCAAATATCCTATCACTTTTAAACTGATGGTGAAGGAAAGAACACATGAATTTTCAGCCGGATCGGGCTGGAGGAAAAAAGCAAGTTCTAATGCTGAAGAAAAACAGGGCAAAATGTTGTTTTTCAAAACACCCCTAGATTTGTCTTTCTTTTTAATGTTCTTCACTTTGCTTCTTAGAAAAGGGGTTAAAATTAGTAGGCACATTTCATATTAGCGCATTTCATGCAATAAAGCATAAATTATTTAAAATAACACGACCTTTTATCTTGCACCTTTTGAAGGAAGCAAATTAAAAATGTAAATTGGGAGCTAATTAATATGCAAATGTATTCATTCGCAGTTAACAATTAGCAATTAAACCTGCAGTGTCTACAAAGAGCACGGACAAAATTAGTAACTTAATTTATCATTAAAAAATGAAAACGTACACAAAATTTTAATTGACTTTCAAAATATTTCCCCTGCTTTTTCCCTTTATTTTTAATACAAAAAAATCATATTGAGCTTTAGATATACAGATGAAACTTGCTATCTACAGCTTTCCGGTGAAGTTCATTACATGAGATGGAGAAAGAACCATGTTAGAAAAAGTTTGTCTTTTATATGAGGTGAATAAAAAAGACACTACTGATTTGTGCTAATTATTCTGTTCAAAATGGAGATATTTCAAGGTATATAAATGCATGCCCGTAACAGCTAGCTAGCTATGTAGGTATATAGAAAGTGTGTATGTGTATGTATTTATTAAATATGCAGAGGCAGTTTGAATGTTTGTGCTTTGGTGTTTGATGCTTCAATAGAAAAACAGGAACACAGGAAATTAACAGACAATAAATAGCTGAAAAATCTAAATAAGATACTCTCGATAGATAGTCACGCATGTTTATATTTAATGCTTGGTTTATTCCCCTTTTACCAGTTTTTCATTCCTTTTACTTTTAGCGGAGTTAAAAAAAACCCTCTGCATATATTACTGCATTTTACGTCCATTTTCTCTGTTTTCTCATAATTAGCGCTGCTCTTTCTGCAGATGTGAGCCTGTATTTTTACATATTCTCTTTCTAATGCCATTCAGTGCACTGCAAACAAGATGCATTTCGTTTTACGAAGATATTCACAAACATTTGCTTGAGCAGCAGCCACGCTGCCGCCACTGCGTGCGTTTTTGCCCTCTCCCAGACGTTCTTCACCAACATTTCCTCACCCGTATTTTTGCCTGAAAAATATTACTCAGAACTGAATGCATTGCAATAGCTCTGGAGAAAGGGAGATATATATACGTGAATCTTCATTTCCACCACATTCCAGCGAGTTATATCTTTGAGTGGTCATTTTTGAAGCTCTCTGTGGCCCAGGACATTTTGCAAGTGCCATGTGGATGTGAGGGTGTCTAGTGGCGGAGCGTGGCACGGGTAACTTGTTTTCAGGCAAACCAAGAGCTAACACACGCATGGGCAAATTAAACACCATATCATCTAAAATATCCCTCAAAACTGAGCTTTGAGTTTTCCATTTGCCATTCTCTATACAACAAAGGAGACAAAAGGAGCCAATAAATTAACGGGAATTTGTAACTTTTCACTTGCCCTTCATCCCTACAAAATCTGCGCTTGCTCCTTCTTTTCAATCTTTTTTAAAGTTACTGAAATAGCATCTGCTAGATTCCATTTGGAGTTATTCTCTTTCTGTTTTAATCAGTTTAAAGTTAACTTTTTACTAAACTCAGTCTTTTATAAACAAAGGACTTTGGTTGTTCCTTCTTTTTTGCTGCTGTTTCTTATTGTTGTGCCTTTAAAAAAAATCAGGTTATTGTTAGGACTTTGTTTACATTTGTATTTGAAATACGGTCTTGTTTGATGAGGCCAGATTTTATGGCCAACGGGACATCTTAATTGCTAACATCAAGCTGAAAAAGATTTTCATTACTGGAATTTGTTCTCAGGCGGCTTCACTAAGTTCTGCCTCCCAAGCCGGGAAGTGGGGGAGAGAGAAACTGCACAAAAATGACAAATGCACCGATTCCTCCTGTTCCCTACACACACATGCACTCCAGTCCCCTAAATGCTTAAAATACTGCTTAAGCAAGGTAAGAGCAAAATAGTTAATTTTGTTGTCTGGACAAAGGGATGTCTAATTCCACATAGATTTCAGTAGTTCAATGTGCTGCATACTGTCACAGCTGACTTGAATTTTGAGGTTGTTATTTTAACCCTTCATTCCTTTTTGTGCCAGGATTTTACACATTAGAAGTTAATCTAAGAGAAAAAGATGCCTCTTGACTAGCAATTTATATGGATTGTATGCACACATACATAAATATATGCAATATATATGTATATGTATAATTATAAAATAAAAGACTTTCATGGACCTGTGTGGGATAACTTTTTGCATAAAATCTGTTTAACAGACTCCAGTCCTTTCTCATTAAAGTGAACAATACAGTGGGATTTGATTATACAGTAAAATTTAAAGAAAAACACTCTTTGGCTTGGCTTGATAATTGTTGGGTTTTAAATTTGCAGAATAAATCCATATGAATATCTAAGCTAGAACATTCTTAAAATAAGAAACTGAAATTTAAGTATAAAGTGAGATGCAATATACACACATGCAATAATAGTCCAGTCACATAGCAAGATTCCCTCATTACAGGCACTCCAGAAATATATATTTGTGCACATACTTACCTGTTAGAAATATTACATTTGAATTTCATTATTTTCATTATCTTGTGAAATTTTGATATTTCCATACTAGAAAAAATATGAGCACAATGGCATACTGCTGCAATTTAAAAATATTTAAATGTGCAGAGGGATCTTTCCTATATCTTTACTTTGCTGCCTCTCTCTCTGCTAAATTAACAAGATTTTTTTTCTTTTAGTATGGACTTGTAGGACTTTAGCACAATTCTCCTCTGGAAGAATTATTTCATGAGAAAATAAAATCGAAGATCGCTGCACCTTTTTATCCAGTGCTGTGTTTTAAAGAACTTAATAGCCTCTCAGTATTTTTAATGCCTCTGGTATTACACAGCTAACAAACAATTTCAGAATTCAGTTACCACAATTAGGAATTTGAAGCAGGTGGCACAATAATGGGGCTTTTTCATTTCATTTATTAGAAGGGGGAGGAAAAAGCCCGGCAACGCAGAGCTTCATTTATTTTCATCAGCTCCACAGTAAGAGCATGGCAATTTGCAACACCAGAATCATTTCAAGTACAGCTTTGCATACATCATTCATTTCTTTAGTTTTAAAAGCTTCTTATCGTTCAACCCGAATTTGAAGCGATAATTTCCTGCCTAAAGTCCAAGGCGGGCTGTGCGTCCTGCGTGATTTTAACGTTCCCGGTAAATTGGCGTTCCCGGTGGGCAGATGGAGCGCCCGTGTCGCCGCCGCGTGACCCCCAGGCCTTCGCTCGGCCGCCGATGGCCAGCGCCGCCTTGGCCTCGCTTTGCGGAGCGCTACCAAGGGAGCTTGGGTTTAATTTTGCTTCTGGTCCCCGGCGCCTCTGCGGAAGTGGCGCACGGAGGCAGGTGAGGGCAGCACCACGGCGGCACCGGGCCGCCTCTCCTGCTGTCCCCGCACGCTGTCCTGCACCCCACAGCACCCTCTAATGCCACAGGCTCGGAGGCCGGGTGCTGGAGGCCGAGCCCCAGCACGTCCTTCTCTCCACGCTGCTTTTTTAATGTCTTTTCTCTCGTGCCGCGGCACGGGGAGCTCTGCAAGCCGAGCCGGCCGCCGAGACCCAAAGCCACTTTGCCGGCCTCTCTGCTGCTGCGATGCTTGGGTACTGCTCTGAGGACAGTGGCACTTTGTTGCTCTTGCGACAAAATAAAGGTGTTCGGCAATGTGCGAACTTGCCTTCTGTACGTCTGAGGAATATTCTGGGTAGGAATGAAGGAAAACACCAAGGAAATGTAGTCATGAGTTCAGGAGCTCAGTTTTATCAGGTGTTAGCAGGGTGCACAGCTCTAGATATAACGAGCAGACAGATACACAGGCCTAGACACTGGGGTGTGGGACTACTGCTGGTGATTGTACCCACAGTTTATCTCACAATTCAAAATGAGCTCAGTTACTGTCACTAAACTTAACTGAAGTGAGCTGCCACTTCATTTGCCACTTCCCTGTTCATTTGCAAACATCTGCCCCATCTATCCACTGGAAATCCTTGTTAGAAATTTCTTCTGGTTCATAAAATAGCCAGGAACTTTGTTGGGATGTGTTCTTTCACTCAGCATAGTGAGCTCTGTGATGCTGAACTAACTAGGATTTGCCAAAGAAACACATAGCTCTTTACCAGAGCAGAGATAAGGCACCAAATAGAATACCATATTAATCACCTCATACAGGAACAAGATTGTAGATTGAACCTAATGCCTGTCTGTTAGGGTTTAGCCATCTCTCTGCTTGCACAGTTCCCGGCGGATGAGATAGCCATGCTCCTGGCCTTAGCAAGTCCACAGTGATTATGGGAAAGAAAGAAAAGCAACAGACTCCGTAGGACTACTCAGCAAAAGGACCATATGAGACATTACCAATTCAAGGAAACAGGGCTTTTTAGTTGACTGTTACTGTTCTGAGTGTACAATCAGCTGCCTGCAGACCTGATGCCTTCTCACCAAGACCTTATCCAACTTGTACAGCTCCATGCTCATGTTTTGTAATTCTTTGTATGCGTGTGTCCTTGCCATTAACTGTTACTGAAGACATTCTCTTTTTGCCCAGGCCTTATTGCTTTTTGAATAGGTTGGGAATATTGATGATAATGTAAAGCAACAAACAAAACTACCTTAAAGTATTTTTGAATACTTAATAAGCTGAATAGCCCAAATAAGTTGAATGATCATGAAGGCCGCAAACCACACTGCCCTCTTTCTTTGTAAATTGCCATGGGCTGTGTTCATCCAGCACAAAGGGATCGCAAATACAGGCACTACTGCAATATAAATTAGTACCACCACCACCACCACCAGCACCATTTCCGAACTGGCAAGCAGCTGAAGTGACTTGGCTACCTCTTTGTTGTGGCTCTTTGGGGTTATGATCAGATTCTGAAGACCCAGATGGATTTTTGACAGAGTGCTGCCCAAGAGATCAAAGATATTAAGCAGGCACAGTGCCTTCCTGCACCTCATCTGCTGCAGATACCAGCTCCATGTAGGGACAGATCCTGCAGAAGATGAAGAAAAACTGTCCAGTGAGTGGGGTGTTACCAAGGAAGGGATATGTAGTGCAGACTGCAGCTACAACCTGAGGGAGAACCCTCTCTCCACTCAGTTCCCCATTTACAAAATGGAGATGATTTTACCAGCGATCTAATGATATGATTCATGTGTACCCGTGTAATAGCACAGATATGTTTTGGAGAGGGACATTTGTCTGTCTGTAGACAGGCAGATGGTCCACAGTGACATCCTGTCCACCTTTTGTAGAACATAGTTAAGCCTACTAGAACTATAATGAACTATTTGCAAAATACTGATGGTCCAAAAAATGGCCCAGTGAAATCACACTGACATCAGTGAAGAAGGCAGCTCACACATTCACACAATATTTCATATTTCTGAGTAGCTAACAATGATTTCATAAGCTGTGCTTGATTTTTTGGAGGATGAAAACTCAGTCTAAGCGGCCCTTGAAACTCGAACATGCTCCATGCCACTGCTCTCCTCCAAACCCTGGTTGCCATGGAAAGAAAACCCAGACATCAGGATTCTGTGTTGTGACATGGAGTACATCTGCTCCATCATCTGGACATTAAATTGACTTACTGACATTGCTTAAGGAAAGGAAACACTCATTAGAGTTTCGCTAGTTCTCAGAACACAACTATTTGACTTTTTATTCTTTAGAGCACCCTAAATTAACTATCTTTACCCACTTTGATGGACTTATAAAATATGAAAATTATATACATATAGTGTTAGAAAGCAATGTTTAGTAAAGCTAGACTAGTGTTGCACTGAGAGTTTTCCTAAAGTACCTACAAATTTTGGGTGGACTAAGTAGATAAAACAGTTATGCAAAGTTAACTTTTTAAGGTAAAAGTTTTCCATAAAATTTGTGATCACTATATTTTATCAGAGAAGAATTGCTTTCATTACTGTAAAATTAAGTTTACATTTAATTCACTGAAAAATAGGAGAATATTTGTACAAAAACACAATTACCTTAGAGATCCACTTGATTGGAATCAGATTATGTGCAGATACCAGCAGTGACTTCTTGGACTATCGCTTGATCACATTTTATCACTGCTATTTCCATTTGCTTATTATTTTGTTTTAAATTATACTTAATGTTGCCAGGATGAAAAAAATAAGTTTTGTGAATAAGAACAAATGGTTAACCACAAGAAATCCTTTGATATCAGGCCAGAGGACTGCAAAAGAAAAAAACTCCTAATGTGAAAGAGATGAAATAGGTACCATTTAATTCCAGCAGAGGTGAGCATCTAAGGCATTAAGAAGCATGACAAACTAAGTCATAGAAGTTTAGAATCTTAATTAAAACCTAAATAAATTTTCTTTCCTTCAAAGGTAACAGAATAACCCAGGATGCTGCTCGCTATTATTACCATAAGCTAAAAGCTTATTTTCTTTCTTTTTTTTTTTTTCACCCCTTCTTTCTGTTAAATCAATATTAGGAGACCGCTTCTGTTTGACATCGAATGATCAGAAATGTTCATACCCTTCAGTTCTGCTTACAATCAAACCAACAGATATCACTGATCACTAAAGATAGATTTTATTGCTTTTATTTGTAGTCACTAATATATATCTCACATAAGGAATGAGACTGGAGAAATGTACTGACGAGAACGTGAAGTGGCCACTGCATAGCTCAATGATATGTCATAAGAGAAATCTCTATTAGTAGTATAAGTTAAAAATAGGTTGTGAGGAAACTGTTCCTCGGAGGGGATTTGAATATATTTGGCTACGGGTATGAAGATCAGAGTGGTCATATCATTGACAACTGTGAAATCTTCTCTAGCTACAATTTTAAACATTTCTATGAAAGATGGAAATAAATCCCTCTCTGTGGAGAGTAGAAATAACTGGGCAGCACTGCTTGCTCTTTGATACTGAGGAATCAAGGCCCATTGAGATTTACTAATTTGTTCACTGCCAGATGAAAATTTTGCTGCTGAATTGATGAGGAACAGTGTTTTGTGACCACTCTGTTCCATTGGCTTAAATGGATCCAGACCAAGGTAGATGCATACTGGAACGTGTGTCCTACATTAACCTGAAAACAGGTTTCAGATGTTTTAGACAGTTCCTTGCTTAGAAAAAGCCTTTGCTGACATTCAGTCTGCAAAACCAATATGAAAACTGGTAAGGTTCTTCTCTGTATACTTTTTCAATATGGGATGAGACAACCAAACTATTCATAGTCACTTATATAAGTGTGTGGGTCACTTGGCAACCATCAGATGGTTTCCTGACAGTTTTGATGTAAGTCCGTAGTTCAAATCTAGCCTATGATTAGAACGGAATGATTAATGTAAAACTGTCCATGCTCCAGGTCCCTCAGTTGCTGAGTCCTAGGTGTTTCGGACAGTAATGGTGATAGTAAAAAAGAAACTGAGCTTCTCCATCTTCTGTTCTCTGCCATGGACCTTGAGAAACATGATGTAGCTTGTTAATAATGTGGCTCTTCATTCAAGATGCAATATAGTTTGTGTGAACCAGTCTGAAATTTCTATCCAATGTAAGTCTTTGAATGATGCTGTGAAAAATCATCTGCATTACAATTATGCTTTTGGAGCTACGCTATTTTGTGTTGATTATTGGATTCTGTTGGATTCTGAGTCATAAAGGTTATAAAACTGAGACAATAGATTGTATTCTGCCATGGAGGTGACATAATTCAGTTTGATAGAGTCACTACTCTGAAGAGAGATGGCAATGAAATTTTGAACAGGGTATTGCAAGTGAAGCTTGAAATGCATTGGCAGAGTTGCATGGTAGCAAGTCTTCTTCACTTAATTTTACTTCTACAGGCCCATTACAAATGGTCAGCTTAGCATTTCATGCTGTGTAAAGGGAACAAGTACAGTTCTGAACAATTGCAAATGGTCAGTTTAGCAGGTGCCAAGCGTAGCATGTGTGGCCATGCTAAACAACTTAGACTGGGAACTTACTGGCAAGTATCTTCTACCTGCTGCCTTGTCTGCTTCAGATTCCTGCCTTCCTCAGCTGGAAAATGCTTCCTTCCTACAGTGCAGTAGAAGACGTTTGGTACAGATATGTCTCCTTTTTCCTCCTCATCTTCCTCCTCCTTGTCCTTTTCCAATCTGTTCTGATTTGAAAAGGCTTTCCAACTGGCCAGGCCTTTTCTCTAGCTCAGATCTCCTTTCCTTGTTCTGTCTCTATTCTCTGCCCTCTTTCAGCTTTACCTTCTTCCCGACAACTTTTGTGCCCAGAATCACCCTGTGCAATTCTTTTCTCCCTGCCATCAGACCAAACTCCTCAGCTGTCCATTCTCACCTGCTGTCATCTGTTAAATCCGCAGGCTTTCTGTATTTCTAGACAAATGTCCCTTCTGGTTCATTCTTGGAACCTCTTTTATGGGTTTTGTGTATGCTTCTGTGTTTACATTTTTCATTTTTCATGATTTTTTTTTGTGTTTATTGCCTCCATTGTTTGTATGTGATAGGAAGCCAAAATATACTAATGTTCTGCTATGTTTATTTTTATCCTGAAAGTTCTTGCAGATGATTATTTATGTGAGATAGAAATTCACAATGAATCAAAGGGGAATAAAACATTATTAGATCACAACTTCAATGAGTCAAATTCATTCTGTGCTTATATTGTCTTGGTAAAAATTACCATGTTAAGGGCACACATTGAGTTTCATTATGCTCTGTTAATTTGAAAAAACTTGGCCTAAATATGATGTTTTGCAATGAAGTTTTCAGATGCAATAAAGTTTTCAGATATATAATAACCTGCATCTTTTATCTTCTATGTGGCTTTTCACTGGAGGGGGAAAACAACCCTGAAGCTAGGAGTAAAGTATGCCATTTTACTAATAAAATATTCCATGCATCCTTGCAGTCTGTTCTGCTTTCTATTTTTGAGGTTTTGGTAACTATTACATTTAATTAATCGTAATCTTGGTAACCAATAAATCTTCACATATTTATATCAATAGTATACCTACCTGTTGGGTAAATTAATTATTCACAACTTCTGGCTAGTTTGAAAAACCACTTAGAAATATTGTTCAATACATTCCTGTAAAGTTACATGCCTGGTATCTGCAATTCCTCCTTCCATGCACTTTTACATTTTGGCATGATGCAATTGATTTAATTTTTCTAAAAGAAGCTCTGGCAAGCTAAAAGTGTGAGAAACAACATTTGCAGGGAAAGGTTAGATATCTTATTTCACCATTTGCATACAGAAGGGACAAACTTTCACACATCCAAATTCCCTTCTAGAGACTTTTTATAAGGACCAATTCTTTAATATCTCATTTGGAGCATTCCCAACAGTAGCTCTTCCCTCTTTGCCATGACACACAACTGACACAGTGATCTTTAGCTGGTTACATAGGATTTATTTTCATATTTTTCTTGCAAGCTTTATGGAGCAGGCATTTTCTGTTTCTGGGCTGCAGGAGGAACAGAGTGGGTCTTAGATTAAGAATTAGAAGCAATGTAATATCTATTTTAAATAGGCATTCAGTGATTGTTTAGTGTAGAGAACGTTCTCAAATGGGGGACTTGAGAGGGGGCACGTTGGGCTAGTTCAGCTCACTGTGCAGGCAGAGGGAGCAAACAGGAGCACAGCTCCATGCTTGCAGCAGCCACAGACTCCAGCCCTCTTCTAAGAAAACTGTCACGCATAAGCAATGCAAATCCAAGAAAACAGCAACGCTTAAGAAACATCTTTGGCTTTAAACAAGTAGTTTTTAAAAAGAGTAATACACCTGATGAAGTACTCTAATCCTTTCCAACATAGTTGTTTTCTCTTGAGTTTTCTGAACTGGAAACACAGGCATGGCAGGCTCTATTTTGGGGCTCTGCTGATAAATTATACATTAAAAATATGCTATTACTTTAATGATCGTTCTCAAAAGACTCTTCAAAAATGAAGCAAAAGCAAAGTTTACTTTGGTCAAGGACACAGGACATAATTCTAAAAAATATTCAAGAATAACCTATATAAAATTAACGAAACTGGAAAATATGCTCTTTTCCCATCACTTTTGGCCCAGCCCAGTTACTTTCATCAGGAGAGATGGAACACTTTATACTTATATCCTTTCTAGCAGTCAATATGGTATTGACTGTATTGCAGCCAATGTAGCCAGTGTGGTGATGAGATACTGTAGTTTTCACAAGCTTTCATTAGGTTTGCTGTGAAATGCCATATTCTCATATTATTCATCCTCTCTGCTTTATATCTTAGAAGATGCATTTCAAACTGTTCTTAAAGTACATTATTATTCAGCTGTTCACCAGAATAGACCGATATACATTATAATATGTTTACAGGGTGGCAGTCTTGCAATTCAACAATTTAAAACTTACACTCCATTCTAAGACAGCTACAAAATTGTTTCAAATGGCTGTGCTTATTTTTTGGAGCAAGTAGTTCTAAATGAAAAGGTTGTGGCTGCAATTTGATTATTAGAAAGTAAAAGAACACAGACAGAAATACTGCACTCAGTATTTTGATATTCCATAGAGAATGAGAAATGTTTAGTGGACAGTTTAGAATATTGCCAGTATATGGTGTCGTAAAAGCTGCTGAACTCACTTATGTATTTATATCACTGAGGTAAGTTTAATACCATTTAAATATCTTCAATGGCACCTCTTTACCAAAAATATTAGCTGTTTCAACAATAGATGACAAACACTTTCCTTCTAGCAGTCCTCAGTAGAATATAAGTTATAGGCCATTGAAGAGGGAAAAAGATTGGCATCTCCTGTCAAAAAAAGCAGACAAACTGCAGCAAATGTGGTGAGCTTTGAATACAGAACTCACCTGCACCATGTGATATGCAAGGTCGTCTTTAGTATGTGTGGATGGAGCAGGTTTTAAGTGGATGAAGGGAAAGAAAGAGATGGGTAGGACAAAAGGAAAAGTAAATAACCTTGTCTCAAGAACAAATCATCAAGCAGAGAAGCCATGAGATCCTATAGGTCTTCTCTCAGTGACCTGGTAAGTTCATTGTGGCAGAGAGCAACGCTGATTAATCATGTTTTCTTAGTTGCTGCTAATATATTAATTAATTCTGTGCTTCCAACAGATGTCTGCATGAAAGTATGGAAACAGGTCTTGCAAACAGCGCTTTTAAGGGCTGAAATAATGCCCAAGTAAAATAGTAGTTCTCTGAATAAGAGGGTCAATGCTAGTTATATGGAAAGGGCCAGTTATATGGAAATAAGACCCTGAGGACAGCATGGACATGATGTGTGATAACACACAGTTAGAGTGTGTTTCCTCAGGTAAAGGGCAGAATAGTGCTGGGAATGTGTGACATTTCATGCACATTTCTGAAACGTCTTGTAAGACTTACATATCTCCCTAGTGAAAATTTTACTTGGAACCTTTCCCAAGTCATCACTGCAAAGGAAGAAATAAATTAGTAATTTGCTATTGTGCAAAAGATGGACTTAAATTATCTACATATATTTAGATCAAATTATTCTTCTGGAATATATAGAGAAATATCCAAGCAAGTGGCTTTTAAAGCAGAAAGCAGGGCTCACGTGAAAGATGACTGAGTTGATGGTATTGCACACCAAAATGCAGCACTTTCAGTGGTGTTTTGAACATCCTCATCTTTATCTTCCTCCTGAAAGCGAGGAAACACTCTCCTGCTTGCAGTCCATTCATTCAGAAGCCTTGCTGCTGCCAACACATGTGACAACTATTGCCAATTGTGACAGTTGTTTTTGTGAAGGGGGACATCTGTCTACATAAAATCAGGCTGGGGACTGCAAACTCATTCACAGAGGCCATGAAATAGTCATCAGATGGTAAAAATTACCTTCTTGGTTAAAGGACAAACTAGTGTCCCAAAAGTGAGGGAGACTCTATCAGACTACTCCTCACCTGAGCCAGGCAGAAGTCTGTTCTACGTGTTTGGGGGAACCCTTTTAATTGCTGCCAGATGGGTACCATCCAAACAGCCTTCTACCTCCATATGCATTTCATATCTTTTGAAGTGTTAACATAAAAAATATGCTCCCCACCATGCACCAAAAAGTAGGAATATGTTTTTTTTTTTTAAAAAAAAAAAGATTATCGGTATCAGTATGTATTATGGATGTCTCCTCATGAACAGGAACTGTTTGCAAACTCTAATTAAATGTGCCAGTGGTTTCGTGGATTTCCACAGACAGGATTGTCTTAGATGAGCTCCAACATGAACCCAACTCTCTTCTTGGCATCAAATGCCTCTGCTCGTTGTTTCTCTAACTCTTTCATTTACCTTTTAGGCTGTAAGCCTGAAAGCAGAGAAGTTCCCCATACAGTTTATGCCGATTAAACAAATAAAAGCTGCAGATTCTTAAAACAAAAATAAAAATGGCATTGACAACATTTAAGCATTTAAAGAATGACAAGAATGAGTATATTATTCAGTGAATGGGTAGGCAGTTATATTAACTCTTGACATTCTAACTGATGCAACATATTTGCAGCATAAATGCATCAGCAGTTCAGTGTTTCTTTAATTTCTGCACAGAAGCATCATTTTTTTTTTGTCAGATCACATTTTGTAACACAATATCAATCTTGCCATATCCATGTTCTAGACGGGCTGTAGGGATTCTGCTGTAATTATGTCAAAAAATGAAATATTTCAAAATTTGATTGACAGCTTGATTACAATAATGCATGTGATTAAATTCTGGGTGTGCTGGTGTAAGGAAGGAGGGAATGTCACTGGTAATTAACTGTTTTTTTGTTAAATTTTGTTGAGCATTTCTTGCTCTTCAGTTGTAGTATATTGAAACCAATGAGACACCTAGTGGTAGGATTTTTTTAGCAATTTCTTAGTGCTCTTTGGGATTTGGAGAAAACCAGTTCTTATGCAAATCATACATTTTGTTAGGTGTCATGTAAATTTTATGTGGATTAGCAATGGCCATGATCACCAAAAGTATTCCGTATAGAAGCATGGCAGGAAGGAGCCCACATTAGGAGTTCCCATTGAGAACGGACAGGCAGCTCTGAGTAT
>JAVCKT010013238.1:9557-23429 GCA_032273925.1 Rhynchotus rufescens
ATCTGTTTCACTGCTCCTCAGTTCACATGGCTGAGTTGAAATATTGGGAAGATATTTTTTTTTTAATGTTGCAAGAAGGACTATGTCTTTCTAGATACCATGTCCTGTAGATGGTATTTGTCACACTGGCATTAGCTTTTCCATTTGGGATAGGCTCGTGTCTCTGCCCTAATAACGCACGGACTGAATGTGTAATAATGAAGTCAAGAAAGCACTTAAGAGTATTTTTAGTCATAGCCTACGGTTATTTTAATTAAAAGAGGAGAGACAGCTTGATGAATAAACTTCTCACTAACTGCAAGCATATGTTCTATTCATCCCTCTCTGTGCATTTCCTTCTGCTCCGAAGCTTAAAACGTGCTAAATCAAATCACAAGCATCAAAACTGTAAGTCACTGGGTCAAACACCAGTCTCTCTCAGATATTAAAGGCAGTCTCTTCTGAAAAGATGGGTAAACTACAATGTTAATTACGAAGCATAAATTGTACCTGCAGTTCTTCCAGGAGATCAAAGTTCTGCTTGCGCAAGCTACTGTTTGCCTTTTCTAATTTATCCAGTCTCTGATTGTCATTTAAAGATGAATCTATAAGCTCATCCTGAAGCACATGGTATTCAACTTCATAAGCTTGCAACTGCTTGGCAATATCCATTTCAAACACCTGTTGCATATAAAAATAGTATTAGGTGCTATGCAGATCAAACAAATAGCTCAATGTCTTTAAGCCTATGGATCTAAACAGGGGTATCTAATCTTCTGTGTACAAAAAGGGATTAATTGGTGGTATTTCTTTCCTATTCTGTAAATGGTAAGATTGAGGCAGTAGAGATCTGCATCTATGATGAGATCCAGATCTAGATTATGTTTAAAACCTTCCCACCAATCTGATGTCTGACTTCAAGAAAAACCACAAATCTTTTTTTTTTTTGTATTTGGGTAGTTGGGATTATTTTTTTTTTTTTTAAATTGCCAATGCAAGACAGCTCATGTTGGCATAAGATCTCTTAGATCTATCCAGAATTACATGTCACTTCTGAAGTGCATTCCATGCCTCTGCCACACTTACAACTATAAGGCTTACAGTAGCACAGTTAAGTCAAAGTTTCAAATGAAAACAGTAAGTAAACATTATTCTACATTACTCCTGGACACTGAAAGAAAGCAAACAAAATCCTCACTCCAACAGACTTAACAGAAACATTATGTAAAGTCAAAGCATATTCCTGTTATTGTTAGCTATGAATCACAGAACTCCGTGCTCAATCTTATACACGAGTATTAAGCCCTACATTTTAAAAATGGATAAATAAAGTGAGGTAGAGGGAAAGACCCAAAGGCAAGAACTGCGCCTGTATTTTTCCTTACTCTGGTTCTGGGTAACATCTGATTTCAAATTATCTAGGAAAAAGTCTGTGCTAGAAGTACAATTCTAAAGGTCCTTGAGCAAGTTAGCTCCTTTGAAAACACTGAAGTAGCTTATAAAAGGAAAAGACAAGATGCCAGTCACAGAGCCTAGAGGAAAACAAAATTCAGACTGACTTAAAAATACACCTGAAAAACAGCCCAGGAACAAAAGTTAAGAGGCTACACTTCATTTTTAAACATCTTGTACTGTATTTCTCTTACGAACGAGTCAAAAATATCTGAAGTAACAAGAATTACTTGCCATTTTATTGATTTAGTTTCATCTACAAAGCTTTAATTGTGGGGTGCAGCTAAGGAAACACTGAGTTTGTGAAACAAGGGAGGGATCTTAGATACCTAATGCATACACTATAAAAATTTCTCCCAGGCAGATGATATAGCGACATGAGTGCACACGCAGAGCACCTTAACATGAAAGGCTGGAACACATTTTTAATTTGATTTTGGCCACAGATACAGAACTCCCTGTTCTGTATAATCTGTATAATGCAGGCATCTCTGGAGAACACACACTGGCAGAATTCAAAGAAAAAAAAACCCAAAACAGGTAGTTCAATTCTGCAGGGCAAACTGGGTACTTGGGTACTTCCTCTTGTGGCTTCTGCCATTTCCAGCCTCATCCGTGCTCTTGTGAAGAAGGGAAACCCCAGCTGTCATAACCAGGGTACCAAATCTGAAAGGGGGGAACACGAGGCCAATCAAAAGCTTAACCTGAAAGCCAACAAACTGAAGGCAGGTTACTGCACGTAAACCACAGGCCAGGCTGCAGGGAGGGTGAGGGGCATGACTACCAACTGATGGTCAAACACAATGGTCAAACAAATGGGCTGGTCAAATGGATGCTCTCTTCAAAGGCCACTCTGATCAAAGCAGAGGGACTGCTCTGCCTTCAACTCACTTCCATCAGCCCTGCTTGAGCTCAGAGCTGTTGGGTAGAGCTGCTCCAAATCTCTCCTTCCTTCTGCTCAAAGCCAGGAGCTCTCTGCAGCTTGCCTAAGCACTGCAAGTCTCTTCAGAGCTGCGTACGCAGGGCTGGGTGCCTGGTAGACAACCTGCTCCTCCTCTACCCTCTCCAAACGTCTACTCCTTCCCCTTCAACACACACTGCAACTCTCTCCCCTTCATGCAGTACTAGGTGCCAGCATGCTGGAATGGGAACCGATGGGAATCCCGCACAAGGCTGTGGCATTTGGTGCTGCTACTGCTTTCCTTCTCCAGATCTTTCAGCCTGGGGTGAGTGGGAGACGTCTGCAATAAGAGACGTCTTTACACATACTATACATTACACATACTTCAAAAAGTAAACTGCAATTGCCATTGAAGACTCTGCAAAATGACATGCTGGAACAGAGGTGCACTATACAAATCATGAGCTTCCCCCCAAAATCCAACATTTTTAAAACTACAAAATCAGAATCCTTCTCAGGTGGAAGTAACGTAATACACTTCAATCTGTTGTGGTGCTTCTATCAACAAATAGCTTTTATTAAGAAGTGTGTCATTTCTTCAGCTACTACCCGTATGTTCAGATTAGTTCATACCTGACTAATGGTCTTTTCCATCTGTACCAAACCCAAGTTTGGGAGAGTGCTTTTAATAAAATCAACTATAGTTTCTAGGTTCTCATGTTGTAGAATCAAGGGCTTGTGGCTTCCCAAAAGGCTTAAGGCAACTTTAAATATAGTCTCTGACCCCTGAAGGAACAGCATATCTGTGAAAACAAAAACCAAAGTAGATTAAGCAAGCAAATCTTTGTCAAGGATATTAAAACAATAAGAAGTCCAAGGATAACAACTTCTTACAGGATAGAACAAGGGGCTAGAGAGATGCTCTGCTGAACAGGTACTTCTCTTACTGTCTTTTATGTCTCTCAAAATCACAGAGCATCAGGATTACTACTAATTAACTCAAGTTTGAAGAGTACACTTAACTGGCATAATCAATTAAAGCTATTTAGTGAGATAGAGATGTCATCAAGGAAGAATATTGTTCACAAATCCACCTGACCAAAAGGAGCAGTTTTGACTTTCCTGTTACTCTACTCATGGTTTGTTTTAGGGGCTTACTATGGGCAAACCTATCTGGTGAATATGAAAAGGTATTGATGGAGGTGAAAGAGAAGAGGAGAACATATTCTTTTTCCTAAATTTTATAATGGCAGCCCAGTGGATTTCAAGTCAAGTTTTATCTGTATCTTGGAACTGAATAAACATTATCCTACCAAGTCCCCTCCACTACCAAGTCAATAGGGAGTATTTAAAACCAGTTCTTTGTCATCCTGTATTTTCATTAGATTCACCTGAGAAGTGCTGAAAGCTTGGACAGCTAATTAAAAAGTAAAATATAGTTTTGCTATTTGCTTCACAACAAAGTCTTCTGGTTAACTTCTTTATAGTCCACTGTTTTTATATAGCGCTTGCATGTAAAAATTTTTAAAAATACTTGAAAACCAGCAAGCTCTATAGAAATCTAACGGAAGTACTCTGTAACAGCTGTATTATTTTACAATAATATGGCTTAAAACATCAAGAGTTCATGCGTAACATGGCAGATAGAGGATAGCAGCACATTCTATCTGTCTTAGTAGCCTGTACACAAGTAACCTGGGCTCGTGTTACCCAGGACAACATTTTATCCTCCCAAGTTCTAACCAATGAGCAGTAAAAATGCACATGCCACAGTGTGCAAAACCACAGCAGCAGGTGGGTCAGGACTGCTTGGCTCACGGCACCTCCTGCAGCAGTGCAAACCACAGCCTGGCAGAGTGACACCTGCAGCAGTGCAAACCACAGCCCCGCAGGGTGACACCTCGAGCCCTCTGCAGCTTCCAGGGCTTGTTTCTGTTTGTTGCTCTTGTTTCAGAGTCGGCACCATGGGTGGAATCTACTCTTTGAATGTAAAAGAATTACAGTTTATGTTCTCATCTAATTGCTTACTTCCAGTAAGCGCTGTTCTGAAGAGATCAGTAAATACTTTGAAACGTCAAAAAACTGCAAGTGTTGCTCACACTAAGTTTTGACAGAGATCAGAAGTGATGGCTTCAGTCACACATGCTCTTCTCTTGCTGACCTAAAATGAGTTCTGCGGAGATCACGGATGTAGCTATGCTCTCTATTTTGATCTAAAACCTTTGTTTTTTAAAGCTCTAAAATCTTCCAGTGGGTTTCTTTTTCTGTCACTAAACAGTGTACTAAGGCAGAAATCCAAGTATTCTGGATACACAAAGCCCTTTCTCATAAATCTCTCACTAGAGTCAAAAGCCCAAAGACTCTTATTAACATGTACAATGCTACAAATGATACTGAATATTTGAAAGAGAACTGATTGTCTTCTTGGAATCTCTATGTATTTTGGTTCCTGTGGTAGATAAAACCATAATTTTAGAAGCTAAGAAAATGTCAATATTAACACCCTAATAAATCATTGTCTCTCTAAATTTCTGAAATAAGAATTAAGATAATGTCAAGAGTTTTCTATTTGAAGACAGGAAGTAGGGAGAGAGCTCCAACCCATCGTGCTCCATCATCCAATGGAAGGTCCAGTACCACACAGGAAAACCAAAAAACAGAAAATTTTTATATGCACGCAAAAGACAGCATTCAGGTAAAATAATAATAAGATTTTAATTATTAAGAGAGAGAGAGAGAGAACGTGACTTCTGTAGATTCAAAAAAAAAAATGTTAGAATAGATGACCTTGGAACTTACAGACCATATATTTCCAATCATTTTTCAGTTTCCAGAAAGTGAAGAGATTATCCTTCAGAATAAAAATGCAAAGGTAGCAAACACTGTTTTAAAATCCCAGTGCTTCTGAAGAGTAGTGATTAAACAGAAGTGTGTGTATGTGCATGTCTTAGAAACATAATTCTCAAAATCATTTTCCCCTGACACTGTTTGAGGCAGTGATTTAATACAGTAAATGGATTTGTTTCTCAGATGGTTCTTTGGTCGCATTTCTTTTCAGCTCAAAAGTTAACCAACTCCAGGTGTTAAGGTTTCAACGTTGCCTTCACAGCACACACTTCTCAGAACTGTTAAAGGGTACAAAAAGATAACAAGGAAGATGAAAAAGGCATGACAGTTCACAAGCCTCCCTTGCTCTCCTTCACTCTCTTTCGATTTTCCTGCAAACATGAAGCTTTCTATAGGATGCTTTTTGTTGTTTTTCTTCTACTCATCAACAGTATATGCTAAAACATTTCTCCTGTGTGTCTGATAGCAGAAGTTTGCATATTAAGTTTCTAAAAGCAGAGGTGGAAGTTTTACAAGGAATTACCAAATACTCTGGCCACAAATCCGAGGGGAAACTGGGAGGCAAACATGGTGAGAAACCAGGGCGCAGCATAGAGGCTGGGACCAATCTCGTGTTGCTCTAGGTGGTTGTAGAGATCTCGATGGTAGTCATGAAGAAGTCTAGACAGTTGATACATCTGGATCTGCATGGATGAGGAATAGAGACTAACAGTGAATAGGTTTTAACAGTCAGAGTAGCAAAGTCAGAGCAGCAAGGTCAGAGCTTTGTATTCTTACTAAAAACAGTGCAAGATACCTATCAATTAATATTCAGGCTGACTTCTGTGAAGAAAAAAAAGATTCAAGATCCATTTCAGAGACCCAGGATAGGCCACCTAAGAGCCTGCAACATGTATATCTGCAGGGTCACTTGATCCTCATACAACATAGAGCAGGATTCTTGCTATTCACAGTTTTCATCGTTTGCCCAGTAGCCTCTTTTTATTTGAAATTAATGCATTTAGGATGAAGCATTCTTTTTGCAGATTATCCTCTTGATCTTTGACTACTGAACATAAGTTGAAGTGCATATTTTGACAACCCTATTTGTATTGCATTGTTGATATTTAGCATTAGCATCCTTTTACCAGAAAAATGGAACCATACCTGTAAAATAGTCATGTCAGGACGATACTGTTTTCTCAGGCCCATGTCAAACATGAGAAACTTCAGCATTTTAAAAGCATCTTCTTCACTCATATGAAGTAGTAAAACGCCTGCAACAAAGCTAAGGCCCTGGCAATATCCTACTTCCTGGTCCAAGAGGGAATAGGCCTTCAAAATATTGTAGAGTGACAGCTGCCCCGCTCCCAGCTGTGCTGAGAAGTATGGATGAGTTGGAAATGTCCGTCCTGTGAAAATAGCAGAGCTTGGCAATTAAAACTGAAAACATAAACAAAACACACTCTTGCACTGTTATGAAACTGGTTTTTTTTAAGCATACGAAAATTATCAGTACAAAACTACAAATGCTTATACTCTACAGAGTGTAATCGCTTTTGTTGCACCAGTTTCAAAGTAAATTTAGCAATTAGGAGAGAAGCCAGGCTCTGCGAGGGGAAGGCTGCTGCTGGGAACAGCAGAGTGCCTGGTTCTTAGCACGGGACCTTGCCCAGCTTGCTGCGAGGCTGCCTCAGGCAGTGCGAGTCCGGACACAGGGCTCCACACCTCACCCAGCCCCCTTCTCCCCAGGGCTGGCTCTTGGGCAGTACCAAGATCCAAATAAAGATTCTGGACATGAGTTCTTCTGGCCAGGGCTCGTTCCCTTTCTCTTTTCTTCTCGTCTTTCCTTCCACCAACTGTGTCCTTGGCTCCCTCCCTCCCTGCCCTGGTCCCTCCACCTTTCCTGCACAGCAAAATGTGGACTTCTTCATGAGCTGATTCAGCTCGCTAACCTGGCAGAAAGCTCCCTTCTGTGGAGCTCGTTTCTCTGCCCTGGTGCTCAGGGAGGTGTGGGTGACAGTTGCAGGAGCAAAATTTACTCAGCGTGGCAACAGGCTACCTGATCTATTCCCCACAACTCTCTAAATCTCAGCCTAACGTAAACTTTGTGTTAACTGCAGAGCTGCAGGAACCCAACAGCACCATTTCTACCTCTGCAGGTCTAGAAGAAGGAGACGATCTGCACCTCATGCTGGCTTATCTGTAAACTGGGATCAATAAACAGAGCACTGAGATCAATTTGCCCTTAAAATGAATCAGTTCACACAAATAACTTACACAACCAGACTGACTCACAAGATTTACTCCGTGACTTAAAGCACAATTTGCTTTTTTTTTGAAGCCCATATACAGTATCTCTAGAACTGTTTAGTTATACATATATGGGTGTGCATGTCTCTGTGACTTATATGGAACAGATTCATTAAAATTTTGATTTTTTACTTACAGAATTTTAGAAAATATTTTAAAAGTGAACATTTTCCTAGCCAAGGGGGAAAAAAACCCTCCCCCATCAGATTTCTCCTTACAAAATACATGAACTGAGAGGAAATTTGAATACATCTTTTGTTCTAGTATTAACTAGAGCTTGTTTTTCAGTTGCCCACTTGTTAAATACCACCCCACCCTGCAGCTCCTGGAATGCTGCTGTGCTGCCAGATAACAGCAGAGCTCCTGTTTCAGAGAGACAAAGCCTGGGGCCGGGCCCTTCTGCATCCTGGTTCACCCATCACGCAGGGCTCCAGCCTTCAGCTGCCGCCAGGTCTGCCCCCCAGCCTCTCAAAGACCTCAGTGCTACAAAAGCAGCGTTTTTGGCTTCCAGAATAGAAGGGAGCTTGTTTCCCTTGGCAAAGATTGCTCTGCCTGAGCTGCAGGTTGTAACGATATAGTCTAAAAGTAGACCTGGGTTGCCTTGTTCATATCACAACGTTCCTTTTGCAGGAGAAAAATTATAAGCTGAATTAGAATAAAAATGCAAAAGGAGTCCTAAAAAGATTAATAATAAAAAAAATAGAAATAAAAACAGTAGTAAGAATAGATTTTACTCAAGAAAAAAACATATATGCTACCTCAAGAAATCCAGAATGAGAGGGTAAATTGTTACTGTTTTATTTTTCAAAAATAATAAAACAATTCTCTGCTGTGTCCAGCAAACACCTAATGACAAACCTAACTGTGGTGCTCAGGACCTGAGATCCGCCCTGACAGCAGGGCTTGCAGGTGGAGCCACAAAAGGAAATAACCAGAGGCGCCTGCGTGCAGTTGTGGCTTGCTTCTTTCCCACACAGCCTGCTAGCTCTCAATGCAAAACACACAATAAGGTGATCCCTGCTTTGGATATCCCTGCTTTGGATATCCCTGCTCTCTGGCACTGAGCTGGCACAGCTCAGGGTGCCGCCGCCTCCAGAAGGGCATGGGCAAATCCCGGCTGTGCCGGAGGGTGAATTCCCAGCCTGATGCAACTGTTGATTCCTGCCTGCACCAGGAAAAGGCATCCAGATATACCCATCCCCTGCCTTGAGTCTCAGGAAGCTCCACTCGGCACGGCAGGTGCCCCCGATCTGTTGAGCATGAGCTGCTAAGGCTTTGGCTCATGCTCTGTATCAGCACCTCTTCAGCTTGACTTGGGAAAGCTTTTAGATTCTACACCACACGTGGCAAGAACGTGGGTTCTTCTCTCAAGCCTACACAATTCCACGTCTGAGATGCTTTCAGAAAGATCCTTAAAGATATATTTAAGGTAAACACTTCTGATAGCCTGCAGCAACACAAGTCAAAACATGCAAATTCCTCCTGGCTGTCTTCTGGCAATTACACTGTCTGCTACTGCACAGCAACACACTATTTCTTCAGCTTCCTACTTTACCTTACTAAAAAATAGGTCCAAGTTCTTCCCCAAGCTAAGGAGCTAGCAAGTACACCTCCCTAAATGGCATTCTGCAATAAAACAGCCACACACAATTCCTGATTTGCCAACACTTGCTGTCATTTGTTCCTACAAGCAGAGCACATGGGCTGAGACGGGAAAGTGTCTGTGTGTGGAAGCAGACAGACACAGGAGCAGCTTCCTGAGCCCGCAGGCCCCCACCTGCTACGTAAGTTGCTAAACTTGGACCTTTGGCTTCCTGCTGCCCGAAGGTCATTCTGCCCCTCGCCAGCTCCGGAGCACAGAGCATTCTCTGAACTGGTTCGGCTCCCTAATCCAGCACAAATCCGCGTGCCTCGCACCGGGGCACTGCAGGGCGATGATCCCGACGTTCATGCCAGGCGGATCGATACCTGTGTAGGTACCGATACCTGCTGGCTCTGCTGGAGGCACCTGCTGGCGAATGAGCTGGGACTGCACAAAAACGTCTCTCTTAGAAGCAAAAATCGCTTTCGGTTTGGTGCAACCTAGAGGAACCCTGAAAGTCAGTGTGACAAAATCCATCAGGAAACAACTTATATTGCAACTACCTGTTCCCAGCTGGCATCAAGACTCTCTGGATTGCTAAGCACTTCCTCAGCACTAAATCTAAACCTGGCAGGCCTGGCAAGCAGAGGGAAGCAGAGGTAGCACAGACAGTCTCCCTCCTTCCCTTTCGCACACCAGAGCTGCAAAGTTTTGCCTGCTCTTTCTTCATTTACTTTACTAGGTGTCGCAAAACACCACGGATTCCACAGAACAATGTGAGGAGAACTTAGGTGAGCAGGATGAGCAGAAACCTCATGCCAGGCTCATGAGAAGTCCACAAAAAGCCATCAAAAGCTGTGCCTGGCCCCCAGCTGCAGGGTGCAGCACTGTGTGCAGGGAAAGCTGCAGCGAGGGGGAAAGAGCTGCAGGGAGGACAGGGTGGCTCAGAGGAGCTGGATGGAGATCATCGCTACTGATACAGACCTTAGCGGCACTGCCTGTGATCAGCAGCAACCACGAGCAACGTTTGAAACTGATCCAAATCCTGCACAACACCTTTTTTCAATCTTATTAAACATCCCCGGGTCTGTCTGTCCTTGCATGTCTAATAGAGGGTAAGAACCAAGGAAAGAATCTCACGCAAGGCAACTAGATGTGACGATGAGGAAAAGCAAAAGGAAACATTCATGGGCTTTGAGGTGAGCAAGAACTGCTCTCCTCCACTTACCTTGTGCCATCTCCTCTGGTCTCACCCTAAAACAATCATTTCATTCCATCTAGACTTCCTTGCTTGTACTTCCTTCTGGTATTTGAATCACCCTTACAACCTTTACATAATAAATGTGGTCTCTTCTAGATTAGTTTTAATGAAGTTGTATCAGTTACCCATATTAAAAATAAAGTCATAAGATCTACATTATTCTCAAATATTTGAGAGGGCATCAGACATTAGAAATGAATGACACTTATCAAACAACCTACACTTAAAAACTGACTTGTTTTCTTGACAACTTCTATTCCCCTGGCCCATCAACATCTGAAATACGGGTGCATTATAGTAAAATCTAGCAGTCTCTAATTATCACGTGTTTCAAAGTACCTCTGTGCTTGAAATGTAAGTTTAACATTTTCCTAATAATGTCACAGTAACTGCTCTTACCAATAACCTTACACTGAAAGGTTTTTCTGAGAGTTACTTTCTTTATTATTACTAATTTTAAAAATTTTCTCCCACAGATTAAAATAAGAAAGCTCTTATTTTAATTTCAGACTGCTTATTTACTTACCTAGGTCAATAAGTATTGCATGTTGCTGGGAAGTCAGTTGTTTCAGGAGCTCTTTATACGGAGTGTCCTTTGGGGGTTGTTTGCATGGAAACTGGTGTTTAAGATGATATTGCTCTGCCAAAAACTTCCAAATCTCTCCACGGTGGTGACGAGGTATGCCTGAGAGAGAAGGCAGAGTCATTAAAACAGTAATTCCCATCTCACTAAGGGTCCAGCTACAATCCAAGGCAGCAAGATTGCAGAAGTTGAAGAACTGCCTAACAGATAGGGATGATATGGATCTCCTGTACCACAGAGGCAGATCAAACCACACTGCTTGTGCTCCTTTCCAACAGTGAAAGATGTGAGCATTTTAACAGGAGATTTAAAGGTGAGCTGCCCAAATGTAAGGTTAGCACTTCACATCTACTCCAACAGGTTGCAAGAAGACAGCAGAACTGCAATACTTGTCTCTGAAAGGCTTTTCTTCCACATTTCCATACCAAAATACATAATAAAGCACTGCAACACAACTAACTGCTCATATAGACTGTTGTTGGAAGTAAATCTTAGCAAGCTGGGATTCGGTGCATCAGCAGTGTAAGCAGGGATGAGGTATGATCCAGGAACTACACCAAACACAGCTACTTCTTGTTGCTTGCTTGCTGAAGGCCTGGCACATGTTTAAAACACTTGTAAACACATGAAAACAGTCTGAATTCTCTTTAAAAAGGGATGAAGCTACTTAACTACTTCACATATGCATGGAGAGCCTTCATTTGTATCTATATGTGAAACTCTGGAGTTTCACATAAAGAAAAGCTTATTATTACAAACATACTGCATTCAGCATAACATAATTATCTTATAATCAGCATAATAATGTATCAGCTACATAAAGAATATCAAAGTTAATCACCAATTCAATGGAATCAGATATCAGCATCTGAAGGAATTTATGACTTAATGTCCTTTTGGAAGAGTTGTTTCTTCAGTATTTAACATATGGGTAACTACAATAATAAAGGAAATAAAAAATCAATTCAAGCATACAACTTATATGGACAATTTTGCCATCCTATATAAGTACAAAAGCATATTAATCTATTTCTAAAATTTATCCCTATTTTTACTAGCCTATCATAATTTACAGACAACTGCTTTAAAATCAAATGTTAGCAGAAATGTTTGATACTTCAATCCAAACCACAAGTGTATCTAGAGAACGTGTCTGCAAATTACTTCAGGCAGCTTAAACTAGATTACTGAAAAGTCTCCAACATGAAACAAGAAGAAAAAGAGCTGCTTTGGCAAATGACCTGGGTTCTTGTCTTCAGTTACATTTCTAAAATTCCTTTAGTTTCTGTGAGGTTCAACGTGCAGTGTAGGGTAAAATTTGCTTAATAATGCATATTTATAGCTGCAAATCTATGAACCAAAGTCCTTTTAGGGGAAATGGTCCCATATTAAGTTCATCTGTGTATGCTGCATTGCATGTGCAATAAGAATGTTTAGTTTACTATTTCTTATATAAAAATATACATTTCTTGCAAATTTGCCTTGCTTATTGTTCTGGTTTTCTTCCTAATTTAGAATCTATGGAAATTAAATTAAATACATTTTTCATTTCTGTAGCTATGAAATTTGGCACCACTTCACTCTTAAGAATTCTGATTTGCCACAATCAGTCTCCATAGAGGCCTATTCATAACATCAAGAGCTATGAAATATTCCCCTAATCACTGGCTACTTTTGTTTATTATTAGCAATTCATTAGTGAGGAATTTTGGTGTTACTCCAAGTCCTTTAACTTATATTTTGAACTCCAAAGCAGGCCAGCACCACCAGACTATCAGCAAAAAAGCAGTTTTTCTCATGTTCAAACTTTTCCCTCTCTTGCAGACACCTGTGCTTAGGTCACCTGGTCCTGTTAGGAAATCTAGACCTGTCTAGTCATCAGAAATGGTAAACCAGGGCAACTTACTTGGATGATAAAGTACAGGCAGGCTTGTTTTTTAAAATACTAGATAACTGCTGGTTGTGAATTCTTGCTCCCTCCCTTACACATTCGCTTTGCATAAAGCTAGAAAATCTCCTTGGAATGGCCACCTCTGCTACTTGCTACATCCAGCAGATATTTTGGTATGAGAACTTTGAATCCAGCCATGGCACAAGTAACTTAGAGTAATAATTTCTCAGAAAAATTAGAAAACATCTTCGGGTTAAGTTACTTATAATGCAGTGGGGAGAAGAGCTGGTCAGTCTTCCTCACAAGAGTGGGGCTGTCAGTGGTATTTGTAAGTGCGTGCTTTGCTCCCTTCAGAAAAAGGTGGTTCTACAAATGTATATACAAACAGTAGACATGGATACAGGTACTAAGCAAGCTAGAACAGAATATCCAGATAACAGTGTAGACCCTTTCTTCGGTTCCCTATGCATTTTCAAAGATGGTATTAGCTTCTTCTGAAAGGGAATGTGACTTGAACATGTGTAATCATTTATGATCTTCATGATTTTACTTCTTCAGTTAACAAGTTGAGAAACACCTCTAGTAATAACATGGTCAATAAGGTTTGATTAAGAAATCACCTGCTTCCTTTTCTAATAAAACATACATGTATTTCAACATCTCAAAATAACAAGCTATGCTTACCTTGTCCAACAGCAGAATGTATTTTTTCCACATCAAATTTAATCTTTGACCTTCCAGGTGTACTCAACATTTTTTCCCAAATCAAAGTTACATCTTTTAAGCATGGAGTGATTTCTTCATAGTCAAGTTTCAGACGTCTGTTCTGCAAATTGTTTTCTGAGGCTAGGAAATGGTATCATGAATGCACCAGTTAATATTGTTTAATATTTATAAAATGGATTCATTTATGACTTAGAAAGCCTCATTGTCCCCTAATCCAAGTCATTACAGACCTTTCTTGTATAGCTTTTAGACTATAGTTGGCAGCCTTAGACTGAAGCCCACAGCCAGCTCCTTAAGAACTTCAGTGCAACTTCAGCACTCGCTAAACAGACCATTGCTGTGATCTGTCATTGCTAGT
>JAVCKT010013239.1:2070-13233 GCA_032273925.1 Rhynchotus rufescens
CTTAACAAAACTGATATGGGACAAATCTATCTGCGAGTGTGTCTTAAAAGACTCCACTTGTTATAGTGTGATGTTTCAGTGCAAGATTTAACTAGGATACATACATTTTTGCAAGATACACACATATTTTAGTATACTAGGCTGCAGTGTAGCCTTTATTATGGACACATTCACCTCTGATCATCTCAAGATGATTTAGTAGTCTCTGACAGGTAGCTTCATGTTTACATGAATTGTTGATTATCTGAGAGACTGGCAGCATCATACCTCTCCTTAAATCACTTTTGGCTCCTCAGCAAAACCATAGTTCAGTTATTCCTGAGCTAATAAATGGGCTGATGCATCAGTTCCTAGCAAAATAAGGACTGCAGAATGTTCGAAGTAATGGAGGGCAACTTTTATAGCAGATATATATTGTGATTTGGCATACATTCTTCCCTCACAACTGATCTCCTGTGAATGTGTGTATTTATATATAATATATTACGTACATAATTCTTCTGCCTTAGATTTGGTTAGTTCAGCACTTGAGTATGAATGCATGGAAGTTGCAAGGCTGTCTGCCTTTAATAAAAATGTTAAGAAACAGGTATTAACTGTGCATTGAAATTGCTTCAGTGGTCCTCACTGTTTTCTAAGACAGCTGACCTGCTCTCTGCTATATCCTGCTACATGCACACAGACAGGGATGCAGAGGACATGGTGAGAACTGATGCTCTGCCCTGCAAGTCATCTTTCTCTGAGCGTCTTGCCTGCTTTCCCATTGCAGCAATATAATTCTGGGCTGTCAGTACCCATGCAGAGCTAGAGAAAGATGACACCAGCCTCAAAGATAACGGTCTTCTTTAGAAAACTGTAGCATTTCCCTAGCACAAGTGGAATGTTAACTCAGGGCAGGCATCTTATGAACTATTTCTGTGAATTAGGTTTGCAAAATTACACCAGCACTTTTAATTTGTAGCAGAGCATCTAGCATGTGGGCGATAATCCCTCTGCTACAGTGCCACTGAAATTAGTCAGGGATGTGACGAATGAATTTGGCTCCATTTTTTATTGGCCTTTTGTACTTTGGCAGAAAGATTTTCCATTGTCTGTTTCCCCAAACAGTTATTTTTTTCCATAGAGTTGAGTCCGTAGGAGAGGGAGCAGATAACTTAGCATCCATTCCAATTAAAGCATTTTCAGAAGAAAGGAAATCCTGTTAATGGTGCCTGAGTCACCAAGCTAGCTAGCATCAGGGAAGAGCAAAGTGTTCCTGTTGTGTACTGAACCGGGACTTCTTATGCTATCATTGGAATTGTGTTGTTTTCTCTGCATTTAGAAATATTAAAAATGATTTGGAGTTTCTAGTTGCCTTGGAATCTTTTGACAGATATTTAGGGTCAAATTTGGGGTTCTAGTACTGATGGGCTTTTTCTGAACAACTTTACTTGGGCAACATTTATGCTACAGAAAATTTAATTTAAAATGAATAAAACAAATCCCTCACCCTGAAAAAGAAAAACAAACAGACAAAAAAACCGAAGAAAATGCAACAACTTGCAAATATGGCCCGGGCTTGTTTCTATGATGTTACTGAAGTACAGCTATTCCTGAGTAACTTTTTATGTTAGTGGTATTATTCCAGAATCAGCATGACTTTCTCATTTTCAATTGAACTAATTTTCTCAGTGCATTAAGGTGAGCAAGAATGTAGCAGTTTGGGAAGAAAAATTTAGATACAGGCTTCTGAAAAACACTTTCAGGGACTGTGCCTGTAGTTAGTGTTATCAGTTTACAGGATGCCTAAAAGAAGTAAGATAGGGAGTAATCACCCCAAAACAACCATCAGTTCAGAACACTTGAAGTACAGAGCTAGTTAGGAGCCCCATCTTTATCTATTTACACACATTTACTTATTTATTAGAAAGAAAAAAACTTTAGGAGGGAAATCCCTTGACAGGAAGCATGTGCACTGGGTCACTGGTGGGGACAGGGGACAACTTTGTCCCTTGCAGATGGAAAGAGGTGCTAATTAGCTGACAAAGAACAGGGCCTAATGCTTTGTCTAGTCAAGAGGTGTTTTAAACACCGGGAAAGAAAAACAATGCTTATTTTACAAAGTCAAATGGGTAGCTCATGTATTGCATAAGGAGGAAATTAAATAAGTTACGCAGACTCATGAGAGGATTTTAAATGGGAGGTGACTTACAGAAGCTCTCCAGCTGGGTAAGGCTGAGCATGAGCATAGCCTGTGAGGAAAATGTGCAACTACTCATTCATGCTCTGATAGGAAGAGAGACACCTTTCTGATTTACATTTACTATAGCTGGAGAGATGCTTTTATGCGCATCTTATTTGACCTTGCTATGTATTAAGAATGATTTCAGAGTAACTGGATGATAAGGAAAAATTCCACACCCAAAACTGTAGTATCTCTGTGTCATCACATCCATAAACCAGTACATCGGGGCATTTGAACAAGTGCCTGGCTTCAAAGCCCATTCCCCAGGGAATGCCAAAGGCAGCACTGCACTGTGCAGGCAGAGAGTTAATAGTCCCAGAGTTTGGATATACTGTGCAGGTGGCGAGCTAGTATTCCCAGAGTCTGGATGCACCATGCAGCTGGAGAGCTGGCATGCCTGGTGTCTGGGAGGGGAAGGTGGCTGCTGGGACACTGCCAGTCAGCAGCAGAGCAGAGGCCACCCTTGGACTCTGCACGGCCGAGGGAGCTTTGCCACAGTTGCAACTGTACCTCACTGGTGTCAACCACAGTCTTGGCACCTGTAGCTTGCTAAAGCGGGAAAAGACCCCTAACCTTCAGCCCTGAAGCTGAAAGCCTGAAGACTGTAGCACGGGAGCATTCCCAGAATCACAGAATGTTCAAGGTTGGAAGGGACCTCTAGAGATCATCTAGTCCAACCTTCCTGCCCCAGCAGGGACACCTAGAACATGTGGCACAGGGTGGCATCCAGGTGGGCTTTGAAGACCTTCAGAGAAGGAGACTCCACAACCCCTCTGGGCAGCCTGTGCCAGGGCTCTGTCACCCTCACAGTAAAGAAGTTCCTACCCACATGGAGATGGAACTTCCTGTGTTGCAGTTTGCACCCATTTCCCCTTGTCCTGTCACTGGCCACCACTGAGAAGACCTTGACCCCTTGCTCCCTACATTCCCGCTTCGTGAACTTATACATGTTAATCATATCCCCTCTCAACCTTCTCTTCTCCAAGCTAAACAGGCCCAGCATTGAAAAGGAGACACTTAACCCCTTACACACATGCTCAGCCCATAGAAACCCTTAGAAACTGCCACAGAGACTGCATGAAATCTCTGGAAATTCTGAATTTTTCCTTTTTACATGATAAGTACAAGGAGATAAATGTTGCTTAGAGGTGGAGAGCTGCATAGAAGAGTAGGTTTTATTGTTATATCACTTTGTTCTTTATTACCATATGTGAATTGTTTCCTTTTGCTATTTTCTTTCTGTTGCTCGGAAACATTTTGTGAGTTGTCAGCACTATACTCACCTGATTAAGATTCAGCTAGAATGAGCTGTAATGAAAAAGCATATTTTCTTTTAAATAAGCACCCCAGGAATATTGAATTAATTATTGCTTTGTCAGGTTTTAAGCAACTATAAAGTACCTTTAGTAGGACAGAAGCATTAAAGCTGCTTTTGCAGCAAGGTCAGCTTCTCTTCCTTAGCCCTGTAGGCCTGTTTGTGAGGCAAAATTTCTTCTCAAAACAGTTATCCCCTTTTCTGAGCCAAACTGATGCTGTTGCATGTATTACATGTCACTAATTAAATGTATTAAACCTACCATATCTAAGACAGGGCTTTGCAGAAGAGCATCTCTAGGACTCTGACTCTGCAAGCCTTTGAGCACTTGCCTGAGACCTACTGTTCTCCCTTTAGAGTTTCTGGAGGTTAATGAAGCTTTGTCTCCTCAGCATCATGCTTCTGTAGCACTGACCACAAGACTCAAGTCACTCAAGGTGGAGAAGCACTGAAAAACTGTGTGGGAGACCTGCAAAGTGTCCATGTCTGGCATTAGAGTAGATGTCACATTGGTACTTTTAGGTGTTTGGTTTAAAATGTGGTAATCTCCAACAGAAATTCCTAGGCCTAGAGTAGGATAATTAAAATGATTTGATTATATGAAATTGTCTGTGGGAGAATTCCTGTTAATGACTCTGTTAATAACTATTTATATATGTTTATTTTACTTATGGGACTGTCAGCGACATGTTGACCATTTCCCTATGCACTGCTGTTCATAGATGAAGGAGCAGTAACAAGTTCATTATGCCATAGATTCCAAACTATTTAATAGTTTTGAATATTTTAGTCTAGCATCATATGTGGCAAAAATCCCTACTTAATGTGAGCAACTTCAAGTATACTAGATTGTCAGACGTTACTGAAATTTAGCCCAGTTCTGAGCAAGTTTATTCTCAAATAATTTTTAACATGTGAGCCTGAAGTCACAACTTTATTTCAACTCATAAACATTCAGTACTTCTGCTGACATACGCAGTGATATTTCCCTAATTAAATAAGCTACTGACCTGCCTTAAAAGGTCAAGCTAGCTGAATGCTTGTTCTGGTACAGGTAATTGCTTGAGAAGAAAAGCACTGCAGAGAGATTTTTGATATCTCATTTTTAACACAGTGTATACTGCATGTGTACTATATCCAGTTCTAAGATCTTACTCCTTTGGTGCATGAGGATGATCATCTTAGTAACTTGTAACCCATTTTGAATTTACAAACAAATCTTGGAATAAATGAGTTTAAAAAAAAAAACTGTGGAGGAGAAAAGAGTGAGGGCAAATAACAGGAAAAAGTCTGCGACCTTCACATTGGTACTGCTCTCCTGCATAAATCATGGATGTTTGTGTTTTGGATCTGTGAGCAATGCACCTAGATCTTTTTCAAGCCTCTGGTGGAGGCTGCATTTTAGGCTGCTGTATCAGGTCCGGGACCTTCAAGAGAGCTGAAAAATACCTGGAAAGTTGCAGCAAAGAGAAAGTGACTGCCGACCCATGGTTTAGTGTTAGTATTTAGGATTGGTAGATGCTTTTGGTTAATTTTAAGCTCATTTTCCATTTTGTGTTTATCCTTGGTTTTATTAAAAAAAAAAAAAAAGTGGTTCACTAATTGTGAACTAAAGCTCTTTTGAGATAATGAGCTAAGCTAAACTTTAATCTGTGAGAAAATGACTGCTTTTCCTTTGTGGAGGCAAGTTTACTTCAGGGAGCATAATGCATTATTAGTGGATAGTGAGTGTGGACGATACCAGGAGTGTCAGGTGGGGTGACGGAGCGGAGAGCATGCTGAGCAGCATAAGGCTAAAGTGCAGGCGCATCAGGGCAGATTCCCTTTAAATCCAACGGAGGTTAATCTGCAGAAGGCAGAGTGCAGCTTGTGTGTCTGTTGGCTCCGAAATCCTGCTGCCTTGCTTAGCCTGCTTTTCTGTCAGGTAGCCAGTTCACAGCCTAAGCTCTCTGCCATATATTTGTTTATTTTTAACGTTTGCATGTTGCATAATAAAAACATGTGAGGTGATGAAATAAAATTTTGTCACTTCCATTTAGATGTAGA
This sequence comes from Rhynchotus rufescens, assembly GCA_032273925.1. Lineage (NCBI taxonomy): Eukaryota > Metazoa > Chordata > Aves > Tinamiformes > Tinamidae > Rhynchotus > Rhynchotus rufescens. The sequence goes on from JAVCKT010013239.1 coordinate 7,656, forward strand.
TTAACTATTTAAGCAGAAAAGCATGGCTATTCTAAACCTAAATTTTCCTTTCCACAGACGTACATGGAAAGAGATGCAGCATTTGTTAACTGACGGTACATTAATGGCAGCTATGGATTTAGGGAAACAGATAATTGAGTTAATGTGTAAAAGACAATCTTTGAGCCCAATAGACCCAGTGCTTTATCTAATAAGTGTAGATGAAATTTCATACAAGTTATTAGAGAATGCAGTACTTTGTACTGCAGAACCTTCCCTTCCTATTCCAACCACACAGCCATAATCATAAATCATCCGTGACAGGAATCAATGATCTTAGTTTTCTGACGGCTTTTGCGCACTGTTCCTGGGAACTGTTTTCCATCTTTTCTCAAGAGAGTGTTTAGAATTTAAGCTCCCTCTCTGCTTGTTTATTATGTGCAGCACCATTCATTTGCTGAGTGACCACAGTGCCAAGTTCCAGGTTGACATTTGTGGAACATTTTCCTTTCAGTTCCTTGAGAATCCGTGCTCTGGCTTCTCTCATGCCAGCAAATTCTCAGCTTTCTAATGAAGTGAGGTGGCCTAGGCTGAGCTTGATGGAAATATTACCAGCATCTGTCTTAGTTTTTGTGGCTTCAAAATGGGGCAAAAGAGATAGATACTTATCTATAATAACTTTTCAAAGAAACAATATGACAGAAGACAGGTTTTCTAATTCTCTGAATAAAAACTCTAATTGCATAGGTGGAACATGCAAATATTCAGGTATATGACATAGCAGCAGAACTCAAGAGAAATGAAAAAATGCGCAGCAGTAGGCCAGACTCATAAAAGACTATGTAATTCTTCTCCAGTAAAGCTGATCAGGGTACTCTACTACACGGTAGTACTTCACGGTAGTCAAGAGACCTTTCTTACACAATCGGAATTGCTGGGCTAGTTGTTTTCCATCACAGTAACTTACCCGATCAAAAGCACGTGCTGTTTTCCTGTCAATGCTGCTAATTGACGGAGCCTCAAAACCAGCTTTGCTGTTACTTGGAGTAAAGCAGAGGACAGCTGCCATGATTGAGAAAATACTGATTTTTTTTTCCTAGGACAACATGTGTTTGTTCTGCACCTTGCAAGTAGACCCATAAACCATTTTGTGAAGAAGGTGGTTTGATTAAATCTCTAAGTTGTGTTCTCTAAGCCTTTCATTGCTTAATTTTCACAAGTTAAGAAAAAAAATTAAATTCCCTTATACAACCACCAATGGGTCAGGTTGTGCTTTATTAAATCTAGCCATTGTCCTATCACCAGAAGCAGCCATTACAGATTCAGCTGCTCATTAAGCATGCCAGGCAGATGAGGCTTTAAATCTATTAATTTATCTTGATGTGCCTTGCTTCCACACATGTTCTTTTAGCCCAGATTTGTTGGTCTGTCAGGTTTCTGAGCTAGCTGTATGCTGGCAGGGGAATCCTACACCTTCTTGTGGGCAAACAGTGAGCTGAGGCAGGCTGAGGGGAACCAAATAACTGCCTGATTCTCATTTAGGACTTGACCATTTCATAGCTCTTTAAGAAGCAGAAACTGCCTGCTCAGATTTTGAGGAGGTAGAAGGACAGGGTGCTCTTGCTGACCATTGCAGTGGCTGTCATTGCTCTCTGGAAAAGAGGTGGCAGAGGCAGGGAGCCAATTTTGCTCTGGGTGGTGTTTAATACTGAGCATGAAGCTGTCATCTTAATTCTGTCTCTACTAAAGTGGAGTGATCTTTCTGCATCTCATTCCTCCCTGTCTCTTCTACTCTGCTCTGGGCTCGCTTACATTCATATCCTAAGAGCACTTTTCCTTGAGTGTTAGTCTGTATTTGGTAAGTAAGTAAAGCAAAGCAAGCAAAGCAAACTTGCATTCCCCAGGTCTTGCCCATTCCTGTGAGTACTCACATGCTCTTCAGGAATCAGGGACTTAGCTGTTTTACCCAAGAACTTGAGTTTAGTCTCCCAGCAAGAACTACAAGGTATGCCAGAGCAAAGGAGAAGAGGGGTCCTTTGGCCACATTGCCGGGCCAAAAAGGCAGAAAGCGAGTTCTAGTGACCTTGGAGTGGATGGTCTCACTTCACCAGCCCAGCTCTGAGGTGTTGGTCATGCTGCCAGTGCCCTTGGGTAGTCAGGAAGTACATTGCAAAATCATATGACAAAGTGTGATATTAGCCTCCTTAGAGAATCCTCTTCCCCAGGAGGATACTTCCCCAGAAGCAAACTTCCCCAAGGAGCATCTTTAGCTGCCTTTTATCAACTGAGTAGCCAATGGCAATGATGAGCTTCCAAGAAGCAATGGACAGTCTTTGATGCTTTACCTCTTGCATCAGTTTTACATGGAACAGCTGCAATAATTACCTAGCTGCTTTTTTTTTCCTTTTTCTCAAAAACATGTCAAATGTAAGTACTCGAGAGGCTTTCGTTCCTTGCTTCCTTGTTTTGAAGGGATCAGTCTTGTCTGGAGTCTTTTTCTAAAACTGGTGTGCAGTAGGAAGGCAATTCACTTCTTGTGGTGCTGTATCATGTGAAAATATTTGGCTATTGTCTTGAGGCTGTTTCTAGTAATGCAATATGAGGTACAGCATTCTAATCTTATGTTAAGTGTTCTAATAAAATAACTAATAGTCTGATACAGACTACATGAATAATGGAGATCTGGAGCCTCTTACCTCACTTGCAGCACATATGTTAAAGACTGAGCTCTGTTCCTAATAGAGATTACAGGGGGATTGCAAAATGTAGAAACTGTAGTTCTGAAAAGCAGTTTTATTCAGGAGCAGATTATTGTCATTTTACTGCATGCTTACGGAAAATGGAGTGTCTGATTAAAAGAATACAGAAAAAAATATATGATTAAAATGTAGATACTGGTCTATATAGAAATATAGCTCCTTGGTTGAAATATGTGAGAAAAGCATTTATTCATACATTTGACGTGTGTGCTACCAAGTTGTCTCCAGTGTCTATAGGAATATCTAATGTAGGGGAGTCCGTTGCCCTTGACAGGCTCTCCACTGAGCAAGATATACCAATATAGATAATGGAAAGCTGATGTACCAGTGCAGGAGCTATGTAAGTGTATTAGGCCATTCCTGATGGAGGGTTACGCAGAAAGAAACCCATTCATTTAAGGCAGGATAAAGGATATCCTCGTAAAGGATAAATCAATGTTACTTTTTTGAAGTGAACAAAGAAAAGAACATAAAATATTCACAGAGCCATATGTGACCAAGGACACTTTTCCTTTCACTCGTGCCTTGGGAATTGTGTTTTTATCTGTTCTATTGATGTTGGTCTGCAAAAGTAGCTTGCTTCAGCCTATTGATTAGCTCAGCATGCACCAACCTGGGAGCAGTAAACATTACATCTGCACAATTTGAATCGAACTGTATAGATGGATGTGAGTGATTTTGCCCTAAAACAACCATTTGGAGGGGAAAAAAGAAAAGAGGGGTGTGCTTCTCTGGTTTGTTTTTAAAAAGGAGGAATTTAGAGCCAACAAATTCTGAGCAGCAAGACATCCGTCCCACCACAAAAGTTATCAAAATGGACAATTGTGTGGTATGAAGTTTGTGGGAGAGAAAGCAAGAAGGTTAATCTCCTTCAGTGGAATATTGATTTATAAACACAAAGAAGAGATTACACTGGGTAGAGAATATTTAACCAACAGATGGAAGAAAAAGAGAATCACTTCCACCAATCCCCTAGGGAAGCTCTGATGACCTAAGTAGAATTGTAACAAAAAGACTAGAAATCTCCTCCCTGATGTAGGCTATGCTGAGAGTAGCGCTGGGCAATATTTCTCATACTTTCATAATAATTGAGTGGGGTGAGAAAATTCTTGACTTCAGGAATCTCTTTTTTCTTCCATTTGAGTATGTTTAAAAACAAATGAGATGATTAAATGAATTAAAGTTGTCTGATGATTTAAAAATATATTTTGAATATATTCAGTCAGCTGTAGATGTTTTTTAGTAAGAAGAAAAAAAATCCATTTTAATGCCTTTAAATTTCTACTTTTTATAATCTTTTCCAAGGGTTGTTCATTTTGCTCTGCACAGATAAGAATGATAATGAGGGCATTTTAAAGAGGCAGGATCTGTATTTGTCCCCTCATGAGGGACCATCTTTTTCTGGTTACTGTTTTTTGGAGCCGAGCTTTCTGGTAGAGTTCATCAGGCAGCAAAAAAACAGATCCTGAAACAATCTAGGAGCTGGGGACGTGTCCAGCAGGTGAGAGCATCTTGCAGGTGAGAGCAGAAAGAGGCGTTCATCTCCTCCAGAAAGAGGGAAGGTGCTGGTACAATTTATTTTGTTTCTCTCTAATTACTAGTTGTACACCAACTAATTTGTACACCAACTATGACAGCTCCTCCCTCCGTGGGTCCCTGACAGGACAGGGGGGCAGCCTGGGGTTCCCCTAGCAGTCTACATCAGTAATCCTGAAAGGAAGTTCAAACTGGAAGAAACTCAAAGCTCCTTCTGATGGTTCTTTTGAGTATCTGCTTGCCCACATAGGAAAGTTCTGGTCAGGTGATAGGTAGTTGTTCTCAAGGTAGGTGGTGGCTAATGGAATGGCAAATTGTTTTGATACTGATGCTTTAAATTTGCATGAAATCAAAAGCAAGCTTTTATACTACCCATTCTGTAGAAGGCTGTCTAGTAGCTTTTCTCATTGCTGTCTTGCTGTGGTATCAGATAGGACATGCAACTTATATAAAAAGAAGCTAAGTTTGGCACATTTATTGTCTGATGTCATATATTATGATTTGAAAAAGAAATCTGTAACATAGCTTCAATTTATGGCACTGTCTTCGACCAATTTATGGACTTATTCATGATGCCATGGATTCACTGGTCAGCCTTTACTGTAAAAGGACAATGACTCAGTTTGGGGCTTGGGAGCCAGAGAGCTAAATATAGTGTGTAGCATCAGAGCCTGGTACAGCTGGAAAAAAATATCCATTTGAGGACTTCTGAAAGGTCAGTTTGGAAGAGAGGTATTGAGCACAGAAAGTCTTGTTTCAGGCACTGGCTTCATTATGTTCTTAGACTCTTCATCCTTCATCCGAGGCAGCACAGGAGAGTTGATGGGGACAGAGAGAAAACAGGAAAGTGAGACAGAAGAAGAGGAAAACAGGGAAGAAATAGGCATTGAAAAAGAACTGACTTGGAAGTCTCTGAGCGAGCTATTCCTAGCTCTGGCGTAGGACGTGAGCCAGTAAATGCTCGCTCGTGTTGGAAAGCAGAGCTGTAGCACTGAAGCACTTCATCTAACTTGGGTTATGCACCAGCTTTGCCAGAGTCCAGTTGCAACAGCAGAGCTGAGAGAGCATCTCTGTTAAGATGCTACCGATCAGTTGGGTCAGCCTGATTGGCTGATTGTATTGTATTGAATATATATATATTATTGTATATTATATATATTATGATACAAGTTCTGATTATCTATTACAGTACTTATATCAAAGGTAACTGCAAGTGGAGGAACTGACATGATGTATACAGTTGAATAAACAGGCACTGATTAAAAAAGCAAATCAAAATAACCCCCCCCACCCCCCAAAAAACC
>JAVCKT010013240.1:0-15239 GCA_032273925.1 Rhynchotus rufescens
TTTTTTTTTTTTTCCTTTTCTCTTTTTCTCTCTCTCTCTCTCTCTTTTTTTTTTTTTTTTTTTTTTAAATGCCCTCCTGGGACTAAATTTAGTGCCAAGTTTCAGTCTGGAGCAATTTCTCTGTGTGGAAGGGTTGAATTATAAATTGCTGTAACCCAGGATTTCTAATGGCTGTGCTGACAGGCTGTGAGTCCTAGCGATGCGAGTGGCGCCCTTTCATGTTACACATCGCTTGCAATTCGTGCATCAGTCTTCTCTGGGTGCCCCATGGGACACGTTCTGGCTGAGCTGAGTGATGTGATGATGGGATCAGCACCTCATTAAGGCTTTCACTCAGGGCAATCTAATGATATCCAAACAACTGACCAAGGCAGGCGGTGTGGAGATAAGTCACGCGCTTGTGCAAGGTGAAGGCTCTCAGAGCTGGGATGTGCATGGGAAAAGAAAAAAGGGTAGTTGGGATGGTTGACCAAGTGTGGACAGATGTGCTGTGTTGGAATAAATGAGTCAAGAGTTTTGCACGGTGCATTCGAAAGCCTTGTCACGCTAACAGCTGGGATTTCCTGCAGGATGCGTGCCCGGAGAGGTGCTTGGTGTTTAGAGACGCCAGCTCTAACTGGGTTGGTGACTGGAAGATTTTGCTGAGGAATTTGAGTATCACCTAATCTTGTCAAGTTACTGTGAGCTAGACCAACTGCAAAAGGACATTTTTGTGAACTACCATTACAGGGTGAGCTCACTTATTCACTCATTTAGTAACACTGTGTATTCCAAGAAACTTCTAGAAACTGCTTCCAGATAGCTTGAATGAAAAATAGTTAGGATGTCAAGAGATTCCTAGTAGCTTGGAAGATATCCCTCCATTTCTGCTTCCTACTATTAATTTTTTTTCTCTCTTCTCCAAGCTTAGCTGAAATGTTTTTGATACTCATAGCTGCTTCTCCTTGCACTACCACTGGAAAAGAAAAGCTGAGAAAAGGCCCTTTTCATCTGTCACTTGATGTTACTGTTCCAACAAGGAACAATTTCAGTCTTGTGGCGTTTCGGAGAAAGGAGCTTCTGAGCAGTGCAGTTTACAGAACTGCACTAATTTGGAGTAAAATGTCTATATAAATCACATGTAAAAGAGTAGAAATGGCTCAGAAATTTCCAGGGCTGTGGCTTTTTAAAGACATATATATCAAAGAAAAGTCTTTATGCCGATCATCTGGACACAGTTCATCAGAAACCTTTATTTTCTTGCCCCACAAATCTGATTGAAAAGACAATTCTTCCATCTCCAGATGCTAAAACATATGCAGTATAACACAGGAAACTCAACACTGAGCATTTCTTCTTGAAAGAACACTCCTTTTTTTCCCCCATTCAATTCCTGATTTGGCCCCCATTTAGTTTATTGTTGAGAATATAGCCAAAGTGAGGCGAATCCTTCAGACGCACAATGAAATTAGCCAACTTGGAGCTGCGGAGAAGATCAAACCAGAACAAGTTGTTGGAACTCCAAAAACTACAAATGCCCAGATGTCCTGCGGGAGGCATCTCAACCCACTGAGCACCCTCCCATGTCCCTGGCTGCTGTCTCAGTTTTCCCAGCACCAACCACACTTGCTCTGGCAGCCTTTCCTGTGAGGAACAAGGAGACCGCGGCAGTGTCAACCTGCTTAGCTAGTTGTATGGTGAGCTTTGTCTGAATTGAAATTTCTTCTTTTGTATTTGCATCCCTTTCTAGTAACTGCTTCCATCAGTGGAGCTTATTGGAGGGATCAATAAGCATATGTTGTCCATATTCTTCCAGAGATTCTCCAGCGTGCTTTCAATATTAAATTTGTTAAAGAATAAGCAATAGAAACATTGTTTATTGTGTTGGTTAGATTATTAATCACAGAAGGCTTCCTCCCTAAATTTGCTTTTGTAGCTAAAGCAAAAAGAAAGAGGTGTTCAGAAATAAGCAGCAAACAAAACTGACTGTTAATAGGTTTTTTCACTAGATACAGGTTAAAGAATATAAAAGGCTTTCATGAGGAAGAGTAGCTGATATCTGGCATCCTCTGTGTAATGGGAAGGGGAGAGTTGCTGTAGTGGTTTTGAACTTAAGGAAAACCACATGGCATAGCATACACTTAAACTCAACAAACACAATCCTTTTTTGTAATATCTCCTCCATGCATTTAGTCAGTAACTGTGTCACTGCTGAGCAATGGTTACAGGTCTTCATTTCTACCTCTGCTCCAGCTAGAGCATTTTTAAGCAGAGAGGCTCCTTTTTCTGGTTCTAAATCAGTTTGCCTTGGGAAGGGTTATTTCTTTCTTATGGAGCGACTGTCCTGTCACTGTCCAGAATTTTCATCCCATCAGGGCTTCAAAAGCAAGTTTTCCCCACTGTACTGAAAAATGTTAAGAACATTTTGAAGTGCTACAGGTTTATCAGATGCTCTATGTAGTACTGGCCAGGACACTTCATGATGCAAGAGAGACATCTGAAATTAGTGACATACAAAGATGATTAAGAGACTGAAACATCTGTCTTATGAGGAAAGACTAAACAAACCGGTCCTGTTTAAGCTAGAGAAGAAAAGATTTATTTAGAGGGGATCTTATCAATATGTGCAAATACCTGAGGAGAGGTTTTAAAGGGAATGGCACCAAACTCTTCTCAGTGATGGCCAGCGATAAAACAGGGATAATGGGTACAGACTAAAACACAGGAAGTTTTGTGGTCATATGAGGAAGAGCTTCTTTACTGGAAGGTGACAGAGCCCTGGAACAGGTGCCCAAAGAGGTTGTGGATTCTCCTTCCTTGGAGATGGTTGAAAGCTGCCTGGGTATGACCCTGTGCCACATGCTCTAGGTGTCCCTGCTTGAGATGTTGACCTCTAGAGGTCCCTTCCAACCCCAACCATTCTGTGTGATTCTGTGACTCAGAAATCAAGTCTGCCCAGAGCACCAGCCCTAGTAGGTGCATTGTGCAATGGTTAACTGTTCTCATACTGGGTTTTATGCGGTTGTTTTCCTTTGTGTGAGTGCTGCTGGGAAGAACTCTAGTTCTGTGCTGCTTAGCTGTGGTTTCATTAGTCTCTTGGGACAGAGGTCATTCACCTTCAGTGAAAATGTAGAGTTTTCAGGCGTGCAAAAGTTGGCACGTCAAAATGCTATCGGGAGAAAATCTCTTTTCTTTCCCTTCATGTTCTTTTCTTGCATAGTTTTCTTCCTTCCACATCAGCTTTCTTGGCCTGAGCAATATTTTATCTTTGAGAAAACATATTTGTTTGGACATCGCACTTGAAATTTATAACTGACCCAAAGAAAAACTATTAGAAAAGTAGATCTTTGCCAACCTACTGTGGGAGCTCTTTGTAGAGGCTGTAGTACCATGTGCAAATGCCTTCCCCCTCTTTTGACTTGTTCTTCTAGATAATAGAATTATCTCTTTTCTGCTTGAATTCTCTAACTTTACCATTATTTTGATGGCTACTCTCTGTGTGGCTGATTTTCCTATTGTGAGCATTCTTTTTGTTCTTCATATGTTCATCCTTAACAAATAAACAAGAAGTACCCATATCCCTGTTGATTCTGTACAAAGTAGGTGGTAAAACAAGATTGTTATTTCTGCAGACTGATTGAGGCAGACTTCTGAACTGAATTGTACCATAATTTTACATTTGACTAAAATTAGGTATAGTTGCCATTATCACATGGGAATATATCTATAAAAATGTTGCTGTTTCTCTGGGGACAATAGCTGATTTTACAGCCCCAAGAAATTAAGACTTGAGGGAGGGAAATGTTAAACTCTCAGAAGAGGTAGAGAATCAGCTTTCCTTACTGAATGAAGTCTCAAGAAGTTATTTTGTGAATTTTTAAGTTAAATCAACATTTACTCTGTAACCATCTCTTGATAAAGTGGAGTCTATTAGTTCAATCAAAAGTATCCTTTGCTATTGAGTGTGCTTAAAGGATCATGCCTATCCCAACTAATTGAGGAGGGAAAAATGCCCAAGGCGGATCTCAGACCCAGAACTGCCGATTAATTGGGTGACTCTGTATTAAAGTTTCTTGGATTGTTGAACTGTGATTGAGACATGGATATTAGCCTTGTCTTTTCCCTTCCACAGGGAAGAACAGGTATTTTCTTGCTCGTGTTCTCAAGTGCTACATCTTAGTGCTTCTGTAAGACTTGGCAGAAATTGCTGTTGTGTTTGCTGATGGGCTTTCTGACCTTGAAGACATCTCCTGGGCACGTGAGAAGGGCCATCAAAATGCAGCAACAAAGGGAAGAACAGCCCTCTTCAACAACTGTGTTTTTCCCACTTGCCTTTGGATGACACATTGTGAATCTTTCAAGGTCCATTTTCATTTGGCATGCGTTAGCCTGTTTCTACAGACTTTATTGCTTCCTGTGCATCATACGAGAGTTCACATCAAACTGGTTAATGCAAGATTACTGCAAAATGCTGCCTATTTTCTGGCATAATTGTTTTTTAAAGTAATGTTCCAACTCTCCCAGCCCTGGGATTATGCTGGAAACCAAGCTTGTATTCTGAAAAAACAAAATGTTGGTAGTGAATTAAAAACTTGGAAAAAAAATTGCTCAAGGCTCTAAAGCCGCGATATAAATCAAGAGAGTCCAATTTTTGTGTATTTTATTTATATGTATTTTTAAAAGACTTTAAGGGCTTTCTGGAGTTTAAATTTAACACATCCAGAGTTTCCCAAAGCTGTTAAGGAGGGATATGCTTCTTGGATCTTCTTTCTTGCGTTTGATTTTTTTGTTGTTGTTCCTTTTTTATTGGTTTGCATCTATGAAACACTAGATGTGTGTTTTCCGAAGAACATTAAAAATCATCAAAGGAAGTATTTGTTTTGAAGCACTGTTGCTAGTGAAGTACAGCCCAAGTAAACCACCTAGACCTGGCACAGCTAATGACCTTGGGAAACCCGTCTCTTGTCTTGGCACACAAGAGCTTATTTGAGGACGGAGTTGTGCCGTTTGTAGTTAACTGTCTTTAAAAGCCAGTTCACATGTTAGCAATGTGTTTGGAAGTCTCGGGAGTCTTTGTAGCTGCTTTCTCCTACATAGACCTCACGCAGAGGGGAAAGAAAGTAGCTAATTGCTAGAAAGGAGTGGTGCTGGAAATTTCGAAGATTGTTTTACTTGCCGGACTTGCAGCTTAACTAAAATACCATTTTTCATTTTAGTTAAAATACTAAAATAAAGTTGCTTGGCTGCAGTTGGACATGGTTGTTGAGAGAGAGAATTGGGTAGTATAAGCCCTAGGACTTGGGTCTGTGGCTTTGTGCTGGGCCGGGTGGCCCAGTCCTTGTGTAAAACATAATTCTTCATGCTCCCATGAGGGGAAAACCTTTAAGAAACAAAATCCTGAAGAAGGCTATATGGGGCTAAGCTTTCTGATAGTATAAATAATGTATAAGCTGTTTTTTGCTTACATGTTGTTTAGAAATATTCCATTTTTTTTGCCCTTAACCCTGACGGAGTTAACTTATTTATCTCATGAAGCTGTGTGGATGTGTGTGCAGCATTCTGTTCGGTTCTATATGATCTATATGCAGAGGAAGCTGGTGTACTTGAGGGATATCTTTTAACTTGACTTTAGTCAGGTTATTCCCAAAAGCTGCAGCTTATGCTCAGTGTCCCGTGGAAGTGACAGCTAGAGATATGGAGCCTATGCAGATATGGAAATACGGAGATACGGAGTTGACCAACTATGGAGATGGGCAGTGACCTTGACTCTCAGAGGAAACAGGAAGAACTGCAGAGATGCTCTGTTCCCTGATCCCAATACCTGCTGTTTAAATACTTACTGCTGGCAGGGAGAATATATAGACTTGTTGGGTTGGAGGAAAATGGCTGGTACGGACAATTCTGAAAATTGGAGCCCAATTTGCTTATTGTTAAAGCAGACAAAAGGTTGGTCTTATGAGATGCCAGCAGCAAGTCCTGTGCAGTGAAAGGTCTCCATCTTTTTTTAATGATAGGAGCAGGAAATTATGCATTGGAAACAACAACGTTAAGTGTTGTTGACATTTACAGTAAAAGTTTCCATTCTTCCACATAAAAATGCTAGAATTCAGACCTAGGCTGGTTCTCACTGTGTGGTCACTGCCTGCCTAATTTCTAACTATCTACTTCCAGTTTTTCCGAGTGTCTGAAGATTTCAGGGTCAGCTTGAAGTCACAAGGTGGTCGAGTTCAGAGAGATCGAGAAGTCCTGAACTGTGTTTGAATCTTCCAGTGCTATAGGGAAAAACTGATAGCATATGTCATGATAACTCAGGGTTCTTAGATAAATATAGTCAGTTCCTGCTTTGGGAGAGAGGGAATGTACAGAGGCATATTGCTCTGTTTGTGTAATAATACAATGAGCATAGTGATCAATAGACAAACGGATTAAATGTTTTTCCATTCTCCACAATAAACTAATTTGTCTGTGACAAAGCTACAAAAAATAGAAACAATGACTGAGGAAAAAAGTCATAAATTACCTGCCCTTATAATGTGTTCTTTATTTAATAACAGGGAGGAGTGGGCATGAAAATGCCAGGTTTTGGTGTCCATTTCCCTAGCTTATCATTACAAATGTCAGCAAACAGGTATGAAGAACATGATTAAGGCCAGAGGATTATTTGGAGATGAAGGCCCTTGTAAGGGGGCTCCTTGTCTGGCAGTCAAGGCCTTTTCCTATTCCTAGTTATGGCTTATGATTGCATGGTGACCTTCAGTAAGTTTGGTTGGAGTATAATGACATTCGCTGAGCAGGAGAGCAGACCTGATGGATGAATTCAAGAATATGCATATTTATATTTTTATTTAATATCTTATATATGCCTGCTATTATACCTATCACATGATAATCTTTGGTTTGAAGGATTATAGGAAGGCCATGTTTTTACTGTTGGTTCATGTTCAGAATATTTTGGGTGGAGTTAAAGAGCACATATATGAGCTGGACCCAGGGAGCACAGTAAACTGTGGTCCAAAAGTACTCAACCCATAAATCCTGGGCTTGAGCTAGGAGGAGCTATTGATGACTGGAGTGGTGGTGGCAGGTGAAGGATTGCTCAGTCTTCTGCAAGTTTCCAAACTTGTGGCCATTAAGTGACCGTGGGATGATCATTATGAGATGAGTTTGATGTTTGAGTTCAGTTTCCAGCAAGAAGTTGGAAAAAAGTTGGACAAAACAACTTGTGGGGTTAGTTGGTGGTGAAGAAGAGGCCAATGTCAGAGAGACTTTCCAGGCTGAATTCACCTCTTATCCCTACTGGTGTGTGGAGGGCGGGTGGCAGGGAAGAAGTGTATGGACACAAGTAGCTGGGTGTCATCTAGCCTGGAAAGAGTCCTCGGAGAACAAGAGACTCGTTGATCAAGGGCCATGTCTCCTGGCCTGGCTATGTGCCCGCGCCATGGAAGTGATAGCGGTGAGCGCACACAACCTGCACACATTCCTGCTGCCTGTAACAGGAAGGATTTTTCCCTTTGTAGCCCTCGGAATGTGTAGGCTCAGGCCCCTCCTCGAGGCCCAGGCAGAGCACAGCCACCCGCGGCTCTGGTCTCCTCCTGCCCAGCAAGAGGAGCTTGTAGCCAGGCAGGCAGCGTGTCTGCCCCTGTGCCAGGGCTTCCTTGCGGCCTGGGGAATCAGCCTACAAAAAAGCCAGATTATTTGCATAGCTGTTGCTGTGTTAGAACAGCCTGACTTTTAAGGAAGGGCCCTTCCATATTGAAGGAAGGACCATACTCATCTGGTGCCTTTATTTATTTGTTTATTAAGACTGATGGAGAAAAGTGATTATGAGGAGCCAAATGAGCTCTCCCAACACAGTGATTTTTGGATTGCTTGGAGTCTTTCATTCTTTGTAGCATTCAATGCAAGCAGATAGCAATTGTTAGTTCCTTCCTTCTCCCTTGAGACTCTGCCCATCCCAGAGCTGTTCCCACTATTGTCCTATCCAAATGGAAGTGTTATGTGTATGAGTTGCAGCATTTGCAGTCTCTGTCGGAGATCTCATATGCTGATAAATCAGATATTGATTTAATATAAATGGTGTAGAACTTCAGCATTTTTCTACCGCTGTTCTATAGTGCAGCTTCTTAAATTTGTCCAGCTTTGTAACATCTCTTGCATCCACGATTGTTCCTCACTGTGTTAGTACGCAAGGCAGAGTATGTTCAGCATTCCTTCACCTTCTCACTTGCCCAGGAGAAAGAATGCTTCTTATTTAACTTTCACATGATTTGCCTGCCTACCTGCTGCCTGGCTTTTCTTAGCTGTAATCTAGACATTGAAAAGTGCTTTGCTTCCTGCAGATTGCTGTCATCTTTGCCATAATGATTCTGGGTAGCTCTCCGCCTTTGTCCAGCTGTGCTGAAAGATACTGCCAGTTGTTTTTGCTTGAGGTATCTTTGTTGTTTTTATTCAAGGCTGTATGCCAACCACAGAAGCTTCTCCTCATCCTTCAGACCTTGTTCTAGATGGTTATGAAGTTCCTTCTGAAGGACGTCTTGGTCTTTACTTGTATCCTGGTGCCAGTGAGCAAGATACCAAGTGCAAGGGCCTGCATCAACCCCAGTAATGTCCATCTCTAGACGAGCTCCATATGCATCAAAAATACCTCGTGCTTATTCTCTGCCCACCCATTTGTTTGTCCTCCTTGTGCTTGTGGTTCCCGCTCCTGACTTCCAGTGAGGATGTTAGACTAGGCAAATTGGCACTGAGGGCATCTTTGCCCTTTTTGTACCTAGTGCAAGTCACTTGGCAGTGAAAGATGCTTTTTATGGAGTTTCAGCAGTTTTGGACTTTAACGCTCTGATTTGTGCACTTTCAACCTCTTGGATGCCATATACTAATCTGTGGGGGTGGCTGAAAAAAAAATCTCCCTTTTGACTATTCAGAATCTGTACTAAATGTCTGATATTGTTGTTTGTGTTGTGTTTTCCCCCCACATGATGGGGAAGGGAATTATCCTCGACCCAAATGCTGCAGTATCCAGGCCTGAAGTAGTCTTGTGTGATTCATAAACCTTTGCAAGTTAGGTGGCAAGATGAGCAAAACAGAATTATTTGGGTGCATTAGGCAGCTGTATCCAGTGTGCTCTTTAATATCATATGACAATAGACCTCCAAACATCACTTAGAGTAGCTACAGGGTGTTACTTGTTGGCTGGTGGAGCAAACCTGGCACAAGCAAAGCCTGGGTACATAGGAGGATGCAGCCCTTGAGATGCAATCCTGGGATCTTTTTTTCTGGGAGAATGTGTGGGAAAACGGCCACAACAACATACATTGTCCAGAGAAAGTGAGCGCAGGAGACGGGCCAAGGAGAGGACTGTGGCACGGTGCCATTAAAGGTCACAGCAACCTACTGCTCTTGCGGAAGACTCAGAAATAACATTCCCACTGAAGAGGGAGTTTGCTGCCAATGTGGCAGGAGGAGTCCTTCAAATGAGGGAAAATAGAGGAAGAAAAAAACATTTTTTGATAGCAATATAAATTGCTTTTGCCCTATAAATAACCTCTTTCCCTTGCCCTATTCCAAAGTGGTGACCCCCTGAAAGCAATCACAGAGCTTGTAGCTGTGGTTGGCCAGGGCCATCAGTAAATGCCATATTGAAAATAATGCCAAGTCCACAAGCGACCATCAGAGGTTTTCTGTCTGTCATCTTTGCACCCCTGCCTTGTGTCTCACCTGTTCGTTTTCAGGTTCTAAGTTTCATGGCACACAGAGTTTATTCAGCTTCTCTGTCACTCAGCCTGTTTTTTCTATAGAGTAATGTCACACAAGTAGTAAATAAGAACAGAACTTATTTTAATGGGAGTCCCCTGATTGTGCCAAATGCAGTCAGGAGTGTCCATCAGGCAAATTATGTTATGCTCTTTACAGTCACTAGATATCAGTCTTTTTAGTATTGCAGAATCATTTTTAGTCTTTCTTAAATGAGATTTTTCAATCCTTTCAACTGGTTGCTCCCAAAGACCTTTTGAACTAATTGGCCAGCACTTGCTGGGACAGGGTAGATAAATATTTATGATTTGATGAAGAGGGTAGAAAGAGGTTGATGGTTCCCGGTCTCTGGAATGTAAATGTAGCTATTAGAAGCCAGGCTCAAGCCTAGGAAGAGGGCACTGTACATCTGCAAAACCAGACTAGCCAGAGTGTTGCGGGACATGGTGGAAGAGTTAGAAGCTTCATAGGGGAGAGAGGTGGAAAAATTGGGGATGAAGGACAAAATCCAGAAGGACACAGACTCCACAATTTCCATAGTTTACAGAATTATTTATGTATGATCATTGTACTTTGTTACTGATGAGATTTTATTTGGGCATATATTTACCTTTGTAGAACTTGTACCATCTGGTTGCTGCGGTGTTCACTGGTTATCAGTATAGGCTGTGGCTCCATAGTTATT
Source organism: Rhynchotus rufescens (assembly GCA_032273925.1). Taxonomy (NCBI): domain Eukaryota; kingdom Metazoa; phylum Chordata; class Aves; order Tinamiformes; family Tinamidae; genus Rhynchotus; species Rhynchotus rufescens. The sequence goes on from JAVCKT010013240.1 coordinate 10,418, forward strand.
TCTTTAGGCTACTATTATGATTTAAGTAGTTTCTGCCAAGAGAAAAGCCAGTCTGAACTGAACCTGAGCTAAAACTAACCCCGCACAATAAAAAAAAAGATTAGTTTTAACCAGGATCTGTTCCTGTATCCAGTTCACTGCCTAGTTGCCTAATTGCTTGTGTGAAAGCGAGCACTGACAGTGGCACTGGCTTTTTCATGCCTCAAGTGTTAGTGCAGTGTCGTGAAAGTGGATGCAAAACCTTAAACTGTACTAACATTTTCATTTCTCTTTGTCTCTCTTTATGTAAAGATCATTGCTCAGAGAGAATAGGAATTTGTAAGTTTAAGTGTTTTCTCGTAACGTGAGCCTCATTACAGTTCCTTGGAGTAACTGCTTCTAACTGCTTGACACCACTTTGGTTTTCATCTCCATTACAACTAAGAACTTCTTCCTAATGCCTTCTTCCTTTCTCTCCAGATAATCTGATCAAAGCCATCCTGTCAGCAACCAAAGATTACCGCCTAACTCCAGCTCTTGACAGGTAAGATGAGACCTTTCAGAGTAGAAGGAATAAAAGTGATTATTTTCCACGTGGCCCGAATACATTTTGCCAGAGATTGGCTGTGCTTTAGGGCCAGGTCAGGAGCTGAAAACAGAGTCCTCTTTGCAGTCAGTCTGTAAGTTCTTGAAGCCTTTGTCAGGTCAAGCGTAAGAGGAGAAAAAAAGCATTTACTTTCAACTGCTTTCTAAGCTTTTATGTAATATGGTGTCACAATATAGCCTATTTTTTCGAGTCTAAATAGCTGGTTTCAATAACTGCATTATTCTTTTTTAACCGCTCTGACAAAGCAACAAGATCATAGGAACCTCTTTAGAGAGAAAGGAGGGATTGGCTTGTTTTAACCATCTTTTATTAATACTTTGCTGCTAAGGCAGCAATGTGTGATTGTGTTGGCCAAGCCTATGTCGTGATGATGTGCGAGCAGTTATGCTGAGTCCTGAGGTACTTCTTGAATTGAAGTTTTTTTTCTTTTTTTAACTGCCATTGTGAAGCTTGTTTCAAAAACTTCCTGACATATTTATGATTAACTCCACAATGACAGATGTATAGTCTTATGTCTTATAGTCTTTTTCCATCCTTTCTTTTCCTTCCTTCCTTCTCTTTGCCCTTCAGTTTTGGTTTAGTTGCCACCTCCTGGAACAGGCATAGTTCTTTTCAGAAGCTGTCAGAGGCTTTTACTGGGACATGAGATCTTTTCAAAGTCCCAGTGCAGCTCCTTTTGAAGCAGTGGTCCTTCCCTAAGCCCAGGCTAACAACAAAGCTCCTGCTTTCCAAACATGCTGTTTTAATTTCCTGGCCCGCTTCCCTTCCTGCCCACTTTTCCATGACCAAGTTCATAGGCTTTTCTAGCCTTTCCCTCACAATCCACATCTCTCTCATGTCAATTGAGCTTGTCCACTGTAGTTGGAGTTGGGAGTTGCTGTTGGTGTGGAAGTTTATTCTTAGTTCTTTGCAAGCCAAGTGCTAATTTAAATTGTTTTGAGATTGTATAGGCAGATAGGATGTTGTAGGTACTGTTAGCAGTGCTAGGCAGGGTTAGGATTCAGAGTTTGGATGTGCTTGAGAAATTATGTCCAAAAGGCAAAATTTCTTTACCTATATGGCATTTATCTCGACTCTAGTTAAAATGTTAGTGTATTTGAAAATCCATGGGTAGACTCTTACAGAAGCTTGTTTGTGGGATATTAGTGCTAATGATATAGAAGAAAGGTGGAATATTCTTGCAATCAGACTTTGTGTAATAGTGACTCTTGTGGACTCTTGCTGCCCACCTTCCTTGTGAGGATTGGAAAGGGTTTGTTTGAGGTTACTGGGTCATTTCCCAGAAGGTTGTGATAAATAGCTACTCTTACGTGAGCTACTCGCATTGCTTTCTCATTCTTTAGTTTTGGTGCAGAGATAGGAAAGTTGTAACACTCGGGTCTTTGAAATGTATCATATGTTGAAACCCCCTGAGATAGCAAATATGGAAGAGAACTAAGGAGCGTGTTAGGAATGTATTTCAGAAGTATTATGGAATCAAACTTCTGTGTCTGTAAACACGGACCTATCTTTGGGAAATAGAGTTCCCCCAGGAACTTCTGTGATAGATGCAAAGCCCTGATATTGCATGTGTAGCACGTGTTTCTTCCACTAGCCTAAAGCACAAGTATGGAGAGCTCAGAGTTTCCATTGAAGCTGTGCTACGTGTGTATGTTGGCACACTTAATTTACAGCTGAGGCCAAGCAGACCTCAAATACCCTTGGAAAAGGGTTAAGGATACTTTCTGAGTTGATAGGAGTAAATGAATGGCTGGTAGCTGCTGTCATCTCTGTAGATTGTTTCCCCAATTCTGTGGGACAGAGGGATTGCATTATACACTTGTGTCTCCTGGGCAGCATCTGCTGCCTTTCTCAAATGAAATTAAAGTACCTGAAGTCTCGTTCCTTACCTCTCCTGAGCTAGGCTTTGATCATGACTGCACCTTGTCTATTTGATTCTAACTGCTGACAGCCAAACATCTCCTGTAGTCCTACCAAGTGAGCAGGTCTTAAAGAGGAAAGATAGAAACTGGTGTGGGAGGAAGAGGGTGATAGCAAGCCGTGAAGGGGGAGCATGAAGTAGTAGATGAATGGAGTTACAGCACATGGGCTCTTTCAGAGGAGGGATTAGGGCACTGGAGGAGATGATATAGATATCTCAGTGCTGTTCTTGGAAATCTTCTTGATGAGCAGAGCATAGATGAAGATTTGGGTGCACTTCCTAGATGATTCTTCTGCTGTGATTGCTTGACAAATTACAGTTGACAGCAACAGTTCTTCAGGATTTCAGAAGAACTGGTAGAGCTCTTGGGCCCTTTGTATTATCTCAAGCCAACTCAAGCCACCGCTCTGTGGTGGCTTTCTGATCTCTCCTTTATTGATCTCTAAAGTTACTGCTGTGTTTGCCCACCCTTTGGAACAATGGGAGGGGAACTGAGAGCTGAAAAAAGACATTATACTTGAAATACAGAGAAGATGAATTCAAATATAAGTAAAAGAGAAGAATTGTGAGGAACATTAGTCATAGGAAGTTAGTCCCCTATTTTACTTTCTAGCTCAGATGTTTTTTTTTCTAGAGGATGCTTTTGGCAAGAGCGAGCTATTGCCACCATGCAGAAACAATAAGCTCTGCTGTTTAATGGCTTAATGGTCAGACTTATTAGCTCTTCCACTTCTAGGCTCCCTGAAGTCTAGTAAGTTGATCCTAGCAGGAGAAAAGCTCCAGATTTAGCCTCCCCACAGCATGGAGTTAAACCAACGTTTTCTCTGTTGGCAAAGCCAGTTTAAAAAGTTACCATTGCTGCTGCTTGCTGCTCTCAGGCTGTAGCTTGAAGGGAGGGGGAAAATCTAAATTGGGTCACTGAAATGATTCCAATTTGGAAGTTTTTCTCCTAACCCAGGTCATTTCAGTGACCTGCTTTCCAGAGCTCCCCTCCCACTGAAACGGAGCGCTGGCACAGCCTGGGAATTGCGGCCTGGGCGGGAGCGGGCGGCCAGGGTGGGGAGGGCGAGCACTCGGGAACCTAGTGAAGCAAACGGTCATGTAATCACACGCTGAGCGCAGCTTTCCTGGGGGAAGGGCGGGAGAAGCAGGGGAGGTGAGGTCAGAGCAGTGCGTGAGAGCACAGGAAGGAAAGAGGGGATTAGAGTTGTGGAGCGGGGATCTGCAGAGAGCCTTCAGGCCTGTCCCCACCCAAGCTCTTTCAGCTATGGCCTCCTCCACATAGCTCCCCCTTGGAGATCCTACCTTCCAATACCCACCCCAGAAGCCCTGGAGGTGACCTTGTTTGCTTGCTTATCCCTGTGCCAAAAGAGCATCCTGAGCACCTTTCCCAACACAACACGGCAAGGTGTTGCTGTAACAAGGCAAACTCGATCCTTCCAGGTACGTGTGCACCTTTCATTACCACAAAACAGCTTTGCCAGCTCACTACAGCTAATCCCTCCATTATGTGTTTAATGACTAGCAGTGGCTGCAGGGCATGGGAACAAATGCTGTGGTTCATGTCTGTAACCCGGTGCAAATGATGTTGTTCTTTTAGTTGTTCATGTCTCCTTGTTATGGCGCCTTCTTCCTGAGCTGCATCCAGGACCTGCTGCTAGTGCAAGGCAAGAGGCAGGGGAAGCTGCAGTTGCGTTTGGGAGGGTAGATGCAACTCGGACCTGAGCTTTTTGGAGCTCAAATGGACTTTCTATAGAATGTGCCCTCTTCCTTCAGCGCCAGCGTATCTTCTTCCATAAACCCAATGCTGAAGGCATCTGGTCTCTGTGACCCCTCAGAGTTCTCTTGCCTGTTGGCTTTCCCAGGCCTGTTAACATCCCTTACATTTTTCCTGCCTCTTTTAGTGGCTCTCCCAGTTTCCTTCTCATTCTGCAAATTGATTTCTAGTCTATGAGCTCTTTTGCTAGCTGGATTTCACTGTTTTCTTAATTTCAGTTTAAATCTCTGTGGCGATGACTTGTAATTTCACAGGAAATACACAAAATGGTCATTCAGTCTTTTCTATTGATATTGTTTCAATGTGGTGATGAAGACAAAGTGTGAATCTGAGCTTATAACTGAGATGTCTTTGCTAAAACAACATATGAACTGATGAATGAGGAAGGAATTGGCAGAGCAGGAGAGGAGGTTTGTGTTTCCTTCTGCCTCAGGTTGCCTGCACTACTCCAAGTAGCAATAGCCAGATCAACTCAAAATCTGCTAAGCCTCCCAGAGCACCTTAAAAAAAAAAAAAAAAAAAAAAAAAAAAAAAAACC
>JAVCKT010013242.1:0-28721 GCA_032273925.1 Rhynchotus rufescens
GAAAAGGCATGATCTTAATCTGGAATCTGTACCTGCATTTTGATTTTGGAAGTAAGTACATAGGCTCGTAAGTTCATTCTCCTTTCACTCTTTAGAAATGATTTGTTTTCAACTTATGTTTCTAAGTGGTAGATGTCCTGAACTAGGTCAAATGTAGTGGTAACGAGTGGAAATGAAGTGACAGCCTTAACTTTATAAAGGAAGCTACTCATGCAGGACCAAGTCTGTAGTGTCTAAGAGAATAAATGAACACAGAGATTCAATTCATGATACTTCTTAATAAATACGGATTTTTTTTTCAAGTGAGAGAATGGTCTTCCTCTCTTTTCCCAAATTGCTAAGGGAGAAACCTACACCAAGGAGAAAAGGATGTGGAAAATTTCTCTCTCACTCTTGTCAGCTTCTGGTTCTGTGTCTCAGATAAAGGTTTTACAATTTAAACAGTGGTTTTGGTGCCCACAAATTGAACTAGTGTTTCTTTTTCCAGAAACTAGTGTTTTTTTGTAGAGCTGCAGCATGCTTTATCATTGGTTGCATGCAGATTTTCTTTTTACCTATCTGAAAATTGTAAAACCAAAGAGTAAACAGTTTTACTCAAGTTACAAGAGTTTACTCAAGAAATAAGAGTTACCGCTTTATGGGCAAAATTTCATTGTTAGTGTGCTAGTTAAGCTATGGATAAGGACATAAATGCAGTGTGCTTTTCAAATATAGTTCTGTTTTTATAATTTATTATTCAGCAATATATATATTGATTAATTCTTACTAGTTTAGCTACTTTTAGAGGAGAACATGTGTTTTGTGGGACTTGATTTACTAGAAATTTTTACCTCAATAAAGATTGTGCAGAAGACTAGATCTGCTTATAGGAAAAGAAATGAATTTTGAGATTAATATCCTATATTTACTGTTGTTAAAGAGTATCCTATATTTACTGTTGTTAAAGAGGAGTATTTTCTTGTGTTTTTACAGGTTCAGTTCCATCCATTAATACCTGACATGAATACAATTGTACGTGACTGAAGACTTGCCCAGGCTTGGGCTTGTCTGCTCAGAGCTCTATGTACCCAGGAGTATTCATTCAATGGTACAACTGTGATTGCCATGCTGCCACTCCAGCAAGGAGGATTGCTACTTCAGGGAAGGAAAAATCACAAGAATTAGGTTGAGGAAGAGAGATCATAGGTGATGTTGGCTGCATAAAGAGGTACACAAGGTTTGTCAGGCAAAGTATATATAGAAACAAGCATGAACTAAGAGATCAGAAATGCTAGTTACTGTGTAGATATGTAGATGAGGAGGTATGATTTTGGAGGCATGGGAGAAGACTGTGAAGGATTTTGAGCGGGGAAAGAAATGAAGATGGATATATTTGTGTTTCTATTTCTACATATGGATATATATGAGAAAGAAAAGATAAGAGGGGAGGAGAATAGCACTGAGAGAAATTAGTTCCCCATTGAGGAAATGAGAAAATGACTACTAGTACACTTGACATTAATAATGGGCTACAAGTATAGCAAAATTTTCTTTTACATTATTTGCTGCGTACACTTCGTACATTTGCCAGTCTTCACAGAGCTTAGGTTGCTATTCTGTTGGACAGTATAGACAAATGTTATAGAAAGGCCGTGGCCATCAGGCTTAGAGGAAATAAAGGAATGTAGAAAAATGGACAATTCAGTCACATGAGATTATATGGTAAGAAATAATACATCTTGGGCAATCTGTCTCGTGGTCCTCTGTCAAGGGTCTTCCCTGCTCCAGTATAGCCTGCCCAGTCTATAAGGCAGTTGTACCTACCAGGATTTGCAACCAATAAATATAATGGGAAATTTTCAGGAGGAATTTAAAATTGCTAGAATTGGGTCATGGTCTAAGAAAGTTGTGAAGTACAGTCTACACTACTGAGGTTATATTTATTTCTAAGTTTGTCTTGACCCATTCCTTGAATCAGAAAAAGTAAATCAACAGTGCTTCCAAAAAGGCTAAACAGCAAAAAGAGTGAATTTAAAATGGCACTGTGTTGCAATATTCAGTAGAATTTCTTATTCTGAATCAACAGAATAGCTTCTGTACTGTCACATCCCCTTTTCTGCACTAATGTCATTAGGCCATGAGGTATAAAGTCAGAAAATTTAGGAGCAATAAATGGTACAAATAAGTGTTCTACCGAGAAAAAAAAAGTGGAAAAAATGAGTATTTCCTTGTTTAATGGTTTTATTCTTGTTTATATCTTTGACTTGACCACATTTGAATAGCAATGACACTTTCTTAGATACGTATTTTTAGTTTTTTAATAACTAAAGTGAAAGGCATTCAGAAAAAAAAAAGGAAGAAGGGAAATGTATTTTGCGGTTAAAAAAAAAGAAAAAAGGCCAAAGGGAAAAAAAATAGACTTAAATTATATTAGGAGACTAAATGCACATGTTACAAAATCCTTCACTGCAAAGCTTTTGACTGAAAAAGCACTGTCTAGCTTTTATTACTATTAGGAGTGAGGTCTACCAAGAAAATTGTAATCTTGTTTTAATTTCTAATATGAAATGTCTGTGTCATGTTCTTTCTGTATTAATTAGCATTAATTAGTTAGCATTAGTATACAAAGGTTTGAAAATCTTTATAATAAGAGCTTTCTATCCTCATGGCATACATCTATTGCATTTGGTAGAATTCTAGCATTAATTATTCAAAAGAAGAAATTTGTGTATCTGAGCAGACACCTATATATACCATTCACTTAAATGCAAATGTATTGCAAAATAAGGATGTTTCATGCTTGCCTTAAAAAAAGGGAAAAAAAAAGAGGAGGGGAGCAGTAACAGTATTTTAGAGAATTGGGAAGGGTTGATACTACGATTATAATAAAATAAACAAATACATACCCCAAACCTGGAGAAGTATATAATAAAAAGGCACAAAAAGACATAATTGATGTTTATTTTATACTTTGGAACGATACACAACTTTGAAATAAAAATGCCAAACTAACAGGTTGCCAGCAGGGATTGTAGCTTTTAACTGTCATAGTTCAAAATGTTACGAAATAAACCTGCCATTTGGGATTTTAACAGTATTGTCCGTGTAACACTAGGGCTTATCTGTTTTTATAGCTAATGACCTTTACCTTTGAGGGTACTTGTATGAACAGGAAGTCTGGAATATGAGAAGCAGAACTAGTCAGATAATTTGCTACAGGTAAATATTGATTTCCAAATGCAAGTGATATTTTCTGCAATATACTCTTTTACTGTAGGAAGATAACAGTAAAATGAGATGCCTTGATTAGTATGTCTACTATCAGCAATTACAGAAACTCATGCTTTGGATGAATCTGCCCACTGTTGATCACACATATCACTGGCCTCTGACCTACTTTAGAAATACCTGCAAAACACATTTAGAACCTAATCAGTAAAAAAATCAACGCTTTAAAAATACAGCATGAAGTAGAAGAGAACAACTTTTTTTAGTTTATTTTTCTAGCTTCCTGTAGTAGGGAATATACTTAAAACAAACAAATAAACAAAAAAACACAGGTATTTATGGTGGATAAAGTTGTTTTTCTAGTTTTTCCAATATCTAAGAAGTGAAGGAAAGATTTCCTTGGAACTCAGTCATTGTTTCAACATGGTGCTTGTTTACTGAGTGGTTATTTGTTTCATACATTAGATGGTATTGCTTTGACTCTAATCATTTATAATATAATCCATTGAACTTATGGGATTCACAAATATCTCTATGAATAGCCACCTAGTGAATAATGTAGCTTCTAAAAAGCAAAGTAAATGAGCTGCTGTTTAAATATATATTTTTTTTCATTCTTTGAAGAGCAGTTTCTGAAGAGAGTAAAAAATAGTGCAGGTGAATACTTATTTTCAACTTAAAGTAGAATAAGAAGAACACACAAGGGGAAATGGACTGCAAAACTGTGCATTATTGTAGCTGATAATTGCATAAAATTCCTTGTGTAGATACCAGTCTGTCAAAATGGATAGATCTCCAGTTAAAACAGCAATGTCTCACTTTAGCTAACAGAAGTATAAGTAAATATCATGTTGTCTTTCAAAGATTTTCAGCTTGAAGAGCAATAATCAATTAATATTTTTAAAGGAAGAAGGGAAAAGAATTAAAAAAAAAAAAAGTGTGTTATTTTGGAGAGAAATACTGAATTCCATGAAAATGTAACAAAAGGAAAGGAAGAAGAAAACAGAACTGAGGTATGTGTTAATAGTAATTGCTAAAGTTTCAGTGGATAATAAGGCTTATTTTGCTGTAGTATTAAAAAAGGAGTGAGATTATAAGGTCTCCGCATTGATGATATTGTATATCATACAAGTGAATATTGTGAGTGCTGTTTGCAAAGCAGTTTGCTTATAGGAAGAGGAATCATACAAAGCTGCAAACTCATTATGGTTGGCTGGACGTGGTAGCCTCGAGTTCTTCCCCTGCTTATCAGTATGTTGGGACATTATGGATACTACTAGGCCTGCTTGGTTTTTTTTAAGGGTCATTCTGTGCCAGTTTAAGTATTCCCCTACTGACTTTCTCCGGATTCCTGGCTGCATTGGATAAAGGCTGTATCCATGGTGTTCACAGCAGCTTGCAAGTCTGGGAGGTGTTTTGTGCCTGGTTCACTCACTGGTCCCTGCCTGCTGCAGACCTCAGTGGCAAGGCTACATCTTTCCTAGGCCTGAACTCTGTTGTTAACGTCCTTCATTCCCCTTCATGCCAAGTCATATTGAGACCCATCTATGAAAATCATAGTCTCATTGTCTACCTACAGAGACTTTCATTCAACATATACTGTGCACACCCAAGCAGCCCAGTTCTTAGTCACAGTAAAATCATGCTGTTTTTGCTGCAAAGGGAATTTGATCAAGGACTTCCTGAAAATAGCCTGTCCTACACTAAAGAGTAAAGGGTAATTAGATGGAAAAGTCAAGAATCCCTAACCTTTGCAGACAGGAAATTACAGCACATGATCACATTTACTTAGACAAAATTACCACTTTAAACTCGAACTTCTAAAAATTTGCTGTCTCCTCAGAAAATATGTTCACATTGATATCAAAAAAGGTCTTTATATAAAAATACATGAGCTCAGATTTGAGGCCTGATTCTGTGAGTTGTTGGGTGCTGTAAGCAGTAACAAAGCAAAGAAATCGATGTTAATCAGACTGGAGCAGTCTTGCATCACCCATGATAAGGCTGTCATTGTGTCAGGTCCAGCAGCTTAATGATATGGAAGGTACCGTTATGCACAGATGGAGGTGATGGCAGATACTATTTTACCATAAAAACTAATGAATTTACTTTTTAGGAATAGAAAGTTGCATGCTTTAGTTGTATGCTTTTTTTTTTTTTTAATTCTGCATGATAACATTGAGTTGGTTTAATTGTATTACCATCTTTTGAAAAAAAAAATTTTTAAAAATGAATAATAGATCTAAAGTGCATTTTGAAGAAATTACCTAAATCCACATGTTTAAGTTCTTGTGTAGGATTTCCATTTGAAAGTTTTCTAATTCTGAACATCATGGCATCTTCTCTATTTTCATTATGCAATAGTACTAATTCAATGATTTGAAGAAATAAAAACATGCAGTGTCTATAGGAAAATGAAACACCATTTATAGAATGTACATTTAAATTAATACTTACACCTAAACTGTTTCCTCTGTGCCACAGGAATACCGTACATAGTTGCATGGTGACCTAAATCTCAACAACTGAAGTCACACTCTGATGCCTGTTTGTAGAGCAAAAGATTAAGCATATGCAGATGGAAGCACAGCATGCAGAGTTGAATCCCACTTGTTTTACCCACATAAAACAATTGATTTTATGTCAGTAAAATCAATGTGAGAGGTGGGGTGAGCTGAAAATGGCAAAAATGTTTTTAAAAAACAAACAACCAACAATTTATTACTTCATGAATATTTTTAGTATATTTATTGCAGCAGCAAAATCTGCTGCTTAACTTTCTTCACATATATTCTGATCTGCAGTGAGAGTCAGAAATACAAAAAGACTATATTATGTGAAAGCTACAGTTAATAAACTAGATAACAAACTGTCTGGAGGCATTACTATTAGTATATGCTGCTCCAAATATGCTAGAAGGCAGACTAATATTTGATTCTCCCTTAAAAATACCTCTGGGTTTATGTAAGAAGAGGAGAAATGAATACATTCATAATATGATCATAATATGATATTCTTTCTTTTTATCTTGCTGTAGGTTGCAAGTAATAAGGAAAGCTCCTTTTCTTTTTGACTTTTCTGCTTATCATGAATAACAGTACCTGAAGGGCACTCTAGTTAGCTATGGTGGAGCAATACACCTCATGTAAGTCTGAAAAAACAGAATGAAAATGAAAAAAAAGAAACAAAATAATGCAAAGCTTGCCACTGCTTGATTTGGTCATTTATGTAACTCCTATATTGCAGACTTTTACTAGAATATTTTTTATTTAACTTGTGCTAACAACTGAAAGTGGAACATGAGTGTTGGGGCCAAACTCTTCTCGGTGCTGGCCAGTGACAGGAAAAGGGGTAATGAGTATAAATAAAAACACAATAAATTTAATCTCCATATGAGGAAGAACTTCTTTACTGTGAGAGTAACAGAACTTTGGACCAAGCTGCCCAGAGAGGTGGGCAGCTTCTTCTCTGGAGATCTTAAAAACCCACCTGGATCTGACTCTGTGCCGCGTGCTTGAGGTGTCCCTACTTGAGCAGGGAGGTTGGACTAAATGATCTCTAGAGGTCCCTTCCAACCTCAGCCGTCTTGTGATTCTGTGATGAGTGTCCAAAGAGCTCTTCCATTTTTCTCAATCCATTTTTCAGCTGCTGGATCAGCTCACACTAGCAAGGTCATCATGTTGTAGGTTTGTTTTTGGGCCCAGATTCATAGCAGTAGCTGTGTAGCTGACTTTTTCTGTAGGAGAGGACAGTAAGGGAATGGCAACAGTTCTGGAAGTTGGACACTATGAACACAGAAAATTGAACTCCAGCTGTACCCAGAAAAATACTAGATACCTAAAAATAAATAAATAAATAAATAAAAAATCAGAATTCCTTGTTGGAACAAGGAATGTTGTTGCCTTTAAGTGAAAGTGGTTTTGGAGAATTACTATTATTACCATTACTCTCATCATTTTTGTTTCCTTCAAGCTACCCAAGTCATGCTACCCAGAAAAAGGAGCTTAGGGGGAACAATGGGCACTTGAAAGCATTTTTAAGTAAACTTATGCTAAGGTTCTCTGCTGGGATTTATGTTCTTTGTCACTGTATTGTATCTGATCCATAAGATACATGATATTGATCAAATAAATGTTAATCAAAAAGAAATGAATGACATCCAGAAAATGAAATAATTTAGAAGTATTTACCTCTTGTAAATAATTATAAAATGAATATACATGGGCAAATATTTCATATTTCACATTAGTTTACAGCAAAGTCACTTCTTTTCCTGTTTTATTTTACTACTTTTTTTAAAATATGTATTTTCTCAATGTTGTTTTCTTCTTTCTTCTTTGTATACCTATTAAAGTATTAGTATGCTGAAATGGCAAGGGGACATGTTTGTTTCTGTAGGCATCTCACTATGACCATCTATGTGGGAAGTTTGGTAGTTTTTGAGGCCTGGTGTCTTGTTTGTTCTCGTTCAGAGTCATATGCATTCATATGGCCAGAGGCTGTCTAGTAAAGACAGCCAATTCACTTAAGGAGGTTGTAAGTGTGTGGGAAGCAACAGCTGTAGCTTTGTGGGAGAAGGTATTTGAAGCTTCAGAGGATCGAAAACCACTGAAAAACAATCACTGAAGCCCTGAATTCTTTTCGATACTGAACTACTCAAATCCCTGTAATCTAGAGCTACAGTGTATATGCTTCTTTATCCAGAATTCATTGTTCTTAATACTACATTAAAATATGTCAATTTCTCTCAGAGGGAGCAATTTCATAAGTGACATGATCAAGAGAAAAGGTTAATAGTTCATTTAAAAGAAGTGGAGAATGATATTTTTAAGCAACTTTGTTGAGATAGACTCTGAAATAATGTACACAAAAGATGCCTGCATGGACTGTAGAGTTAGCTTACTGCAGCATTGTACTTAAATGTACTTTGACCAAGGTTGTTGTAAGGAGTTGGTGCTTTATTTTATTTTTGGCTACTTGAGTGCATGGAAAACTCTTTAATGTTTCTGTTCACATATTCTCTCAATAGAAATTCTGCAAGCTCTGATAAACGTCACGCTAGTAACTGATTTGATGGCCTTCAATAAGAAGTGGGAAAAAGCCCGAAAGTTTTACTTTTGCTGAAGAGGAGGAGTGATGTGATTTTAAATTATTCCTAATTGAAATGTATGAAGGACTACATACATATACACACATATCTTATGCTAGATGACTATAGGTGTTAAATTAAACAATACCTTCTATTGCATTGTAAAAGGTGATAAAGTAATTCTGCTGTATATAATATCTTATATGTGCTGTATATAAAATGTTGTGTCTTTATATATAAAACACATTATTTAGGCTGCTAGTGTTTTTAGTGATCCCAGTATTTGTCAATTCTGCAGGCTTTCCAGGAGGTGGTGGAGAGGTATTGTTTTTTTTTTTTTAAATCAATTCGCAAGTTACACTAAATACCTTTACAGTTCAGAAGTACAACAATGTTTCTGTTTTCTGGTGAGCATACTTTAGTGTCAGTTGAATTTATTGTTTCAGAAGCACTGAGAACCAGCTGTACATTTTATATTTAATTAACCAAACAAATATGAAGTACTGCTGTGGCATCTTCCTGAAGCAAGTATAGTCCAGTGAGAACCCAAAGCCTGCTTTTAGTACCACTGAGTTCAATGTGGCTATCAGTATTTACAGAGAATGCATGATTTGACTTCCTCTGAAATGCCTACGAGAGCTTTATGCTTGAAAAGGATCAGAATTTTGCAACAAGAGTGGATTTTTTTTAGTGCTTTCATTGTGCTTACTGTTCTTCAAATTGTTTGCCAAGTAGCTGGAAGATTGAGTACTTACAACTCAAAAGGAGCATTCTTGAAAATAAATAATATAATTATGTAGTTAATAAGACAGCTTTTTTTTTTTCATCCTTGATGCTTTATTTCTTTCTAAGTCAACTTTCATCTCTGCACTATATTCTTGCTCTGCTCTCTATATGTTCTTAGAGAAAACAGCAGCTGCAGGCATGCAAGGTTTGCAAGGCAAGTTTAAGAATGCATTTGACTTGGAGGAATGTTTCAGGATTCATTTTTAGAATATATTAGAGAGAAATGGTTACTTTTTACATACTTATATTTTGAATACTTTATAACTGTCATGTGTCCTAACAGATGAGTATCTATATGCAGCACCAAGGGCAGCACTAGAGATTTTGAGTTCAGGGATACAGTGCAGAACATGTCTATCTGTTATATCATATGCAGCTGGCCAACTTGTAGGACCAGAATGAGTCTTTATACATGAACTATGTCAAAAACATTTTTTTATTTCTTCAGAATGACAGTTGAAAATTAATATGTGGATCTTTTACCAGCTCTCTAGCTTGTGTTATGTCAGAATATCACACTGGACAAATAAAACTTTCCTTTCTAACCTCAAAAGTAATGGAAACTATGAGATGAAAATTGGAGTTTCAGTGTTGGTTAAAAGTCTTTTAATGCTTGTTGTCACTGGATTTCAGAGAAAGTATTGCAGCCTATAAGATTTTGAAAATAGCCACTACTAACTTACTACTCATCAGGTTTGCCTTTCTTCACTATATAAGTTATCATACCTGATTAAGAGAGTCAGGACAACACAGAAAGGTGAAAAAATGATCTTCGTGATGCTCTTACCTAATTCTCTCTGAATTTCGGTTTTATAATTAATAATCCATCCAGGTTTTCTATAATTTAGTGCTTGAATGTGTTATATTCAGTATCTGTCTTACATTCATTTGAGTGGGATTTTCTGTTTCTTTTCATTTGTGGAACAGTGCCAACTCTTAAACCAAATTTTAGTTAGTTAGACATCAGTAAGGGATCTTTTAGTCTCAGGATATTATACTCAGGGTATTATTTAAAAGTAGATATAGGAAAGCCAGTTGTTTAATGTCAAATGAAGATCATTTGCTGTCTGAAATTGTGTTTAGGACTGTTCTTTAAAGTCAGTTCTTAAAAAGTTAGATCTCTTCCTATAGTATTTTTTGAAAGAAGATAATAAAATATATTTTGCTTTTCTAAGATATCATGATGGAATGTTTCTATAACTGTAAAATCAAAATCTCTATATTTTTAAGCTGAATTCATAAATAAAATCTGTCCTCCTAATCTACATTTGTTGATTGATTTGCTATTGCTTAAAAAGTGTCATCCATTTTTCCCTAGAGACAAATTCATCACTCTTACAGTATAATTTATTAGATTATTGCGGAGTTATTAGAAAAGCCATGAAGCCTGTTACAGAAGTCTGGGATGTTGTCAGTGTTTGCAAGGAACTAAATTCATCAGTTTTATACTTGCTAGCCTATATTCCAGTTTCATATTTGCGCAAAGTGGAATTCCTTGGAATTCCCATGGCTTTTGTTTCAAAAAAGGAATAAGAAAGAATGAGAGGAGAAAGTGAATGAATGAAAGTAGCTCCACCAGTGATTAAAAACAATTCAAAAGATATTTTATCTAAAATTCAAGAATGAATAATGAAGTATTGTCTTGTGATCATCCTCAGTGGGCAAATGGGAGGCAAAACGGTCTTGTGACTGAGGCTCCAGTTTGCATTTCAGGAAATGAAATGTTTTAGCCTAAAGTTTTTCAGTTTTTTAGCAAAGTGAGTTACATCAGTTCACTTTATTGCATGCAATACAATTTACGTACAAACTGTTTGAGTTTGTTGAGATAGAAAACTAAAGAAATAACTGGTGAATGCCATCTGTAAACAAGCTATCAGGGAGCAAAGGCAGTGAAGATATTTGGCACGGATTTGAAATCCAGAAGGAACTATTATATTCTTAGTGAATTTGCAGTGAGTTACTATGTTAATGTTGCATTGACACTTCTTTACTGTTTAATCTATATTAGCTTGATGAATGGATTCTAAGAATGGATTTATCACTCTATAGTGTAGTCATGTTGTTTGCAATGTAAGTTCAACTTAAAATTCAATTTCAAATTTTAATCAAATATCTAAAACAGCAGTCTCCTTCATGTCAAATTATTGACAGAAATCTGAATCATTAGGAAATCATTTTGAGTGCAGTGCTTGTTAGTTTTTTAACAAGTTGTAGGGTGTTCTGTTTTTTATTTTTAAAAAGGATTTTAGATTTTGCATTGAGGTTTTGTGTAAATTACTAAAGATTATTTAAATAATCTCTCCCAATCTCTGCATGTTTGTTCATCTGCAATCCCATAAAAACTATCACCTTTCTTGGCTGAGATTCTTATGAAAGGGAGCTGGAAAAGTCACTGGAAGCTTTTGGAAACACCTCAGGATGGCGGGGATGGAGAGGACACTTTCCTTCCCCTAGTCTTCAAAACTTGTTCACCTCAATCTATCTCCATCTTTTTACTTACTTATCTCTAATGAACTGGTCTCATTAAATTAGCTATAACCCAGTTAGGGATCATTTCCTGCTAAAAATTCTGAGGCCTAATCTCATGACCTCCATAATCTAATTTTTGCTGTTGTTGTTGTTGAGTCAGGCTCATGGCTGTTTGACTACAGCCATTCTCCTCTGACTTCTAATTGTTATGCTATTTAAAAAGTTAAATACTTTAAATTCTTAAAATTTGAACTAGATCTGATTGTGAAATTAAATTAGAAAATTAATAAAATCATCTTACATTGCATTTTATTGAAGCTAGAGGAAGAGTAGCTCATGTTTCTGTTAATTCTGGCTTGTGCATTGAATTACCTTACTATAAAAATAATAGAAATAATATGATAAAACTACCATCATGCTAACATAAAAATGAAATGCTGTCATACTTGGGGTGAAGTATTTTAACTTCTCTGCTGAAAAGTTGTATAAAACCTTTCTTCCTGGGAAGTATTACTTCAATGAATATATATTTCTAATAGAAAACAGTCTTTCAGAAAATAATGTGACCAGATCTGCTTTTTTTTTTCTTTTTTTCTTTTTTATGTTTATTTTTATTTAAGAATTTCTTATTCATGGCAGATTGTGTAATTCAAAATAACCACACTGTGTTTACTAATCCTGCTCCAGATTTGGATTCTAGGAAATTATTTCAAACCTGTTGAGGTACAGGAACAGAGTTCCATTAATTTCAAAGTTGAAGGGAAGTAGGAGAAAATGCATTCAGCACTTAATTTAGGAATTGTCTTCTACTTGAATTAAGCTGTCTTACTTCTTCTAATACTTGTTAACTCCTAATTGATTCTTGAAGTTTGCTTTTTTTTTTTTTCGTTTTTTTTTTGAGAAATGTGAAGTGTCTTTTGTGGCTCCCTGTCATGCTTATGCATCTTGGAAATAACAGAAAGATTTAAAAACAACAAAAACAAAACCAAAAAAATAGCCTTTAATGGAAATTATTAACTCTCAATACTCAAAAGCACAAGAAGAAAGTAGGTGAACTTTATCATACTGTCGAGGGAATAATAAAAATTGAGAAATGGTTATTGCAGATCCATCTACCTGCTCATACGACCCCCAGCAGTGAAGTGCCTGTACACTTCATTTCAGGCTTAACACCGCCAATATCATTTTTTCTTACTGCATAACGGACAGGTTCTTTTTTATTCAATCAAAATTGAATATGTTCAATTGCATCAGACTCAAAGTGAAGGTAAGAAATGTAAGAAGGTAAAAAATGTAAGAAATGTAATGTTCAATAGCTAAGAAATCACATAGAACTGGCTGGTAGCTGAAAGCTGAAATCTGCTTAAACTATCATTGGTTTGGTATTGGATATTGATTTTCCCTTTTCCATTCAAAGAACAAAGAGTATACTTAGTTTAAGAATTGTTCAGGGAGTTTACTATTAAAAAAAAGAAAAAGTTTACAGTACATGTCTATTTTTTAAGGGATTTAGAGAAATTTATTTGCAAAAAAAGCTGAGTAAAATATGTTTCCTTTATGCAAAGGACCCCCTCTGAAAAGTCTTTGCCTACATATGTTACATTTACCACTTCTAGAACACTGGACCAATGTTGTGGTGCTGTGTATCATCCTAGTTGAGCCATAAAGTGTTTTCACAGGTAGCTAAGAACAGGCAAAGGTAAAATGACTTTGAAACTGAAGAGGAGGTGGTTCTCATCTGTGTAAGTTCGTGGCATTGGGAAGCTTCCATTGCTTCTAACAACGTACTGCTTTAATTAAACTTTGATGTCACAACTATGTTTATTTTCCAGGGTGACATTTGGCCCTGTTGGTGCTATATAGTGGTTATTTTGGTTGTCATCACAAATTTATCCTTTGGGAAAGCTGCATCTCCTTAAACTACATTTCCATAGCTTTGAAAATCTCATACTTCCTAAACTATACAGCCAGAACAACTACTACAAATGATTATTTAGTACCATTCATTTCTCTGAAATGAGAGGGAAATAGGCAGTGGGAAGGGACTAGCTACTTGAAGTGACAGCGTATGGCCTTTATGTCCTGGCATGCAGAAGCATCTGCTTATTGAGAAAACAGGTATTGGAACTGAGAACACAGTGCCAAAGATTTAGAAGTCAGATTATGTATTTATTTTGCTTGAATCTCTCAAATGGAAGATTCTGAAGGAATTTGGGTTCATAACCCAATTAAACACCTGCTGCCATTTTACCTGCTCAGAGCACAAAGCTCTTGTAGGGCCTTCCTCATATGTATTGTATTTTGAATTCTCTTTGTTTCTTTAAAGACACAGCCTGCCTTTTGGAGTTACCTGTGTAACCTGCTTTTAATTTCTGAGTGAGGATTCTGATGGACTGGTCAGCTGATGCAAAGGTAACAAAAATACTTTTGATTCCCACGACTTCTGAAAATAGAGCCATGAGAGTCCAGTTTTCCTTGTAAAATTACACTTGTCTGTCTCTGAGTTAATTACTTCAGTAATCAAATAAAGTATTTTTATAGTTTAAAAATGAGCAATTTTGCATGCAAATACAAATGATATTAGCACATTCATATCAATTTGTGTCTGCTTAATTACTCAATTTATAAATGTTTTGCATTTGATACAGCTGCCATCTACAAACTGCTTAAGTGCTAGTAAGATATGAATTAAAATTTTGAAGCTACATTACAATATTAAATCTATTTGCTTTAGTCGTAACCATAGTTTCCCTGGTTTAAATATCTCTCAGGAAGGGTGAATTTTGCACATTTGTACCAAAAATCAAGTGTGATTTGCCTTCCTTACCTCATTATAGTCAGAGCATACTTTTTTTCATGAGTTTTTCCAAAATGAGTTCTTCTAAATGAGAATTATTGGTTCAAATTCAAATTCATTTCTAATTTCTAAATTGAAACCAAATTCAATTGAATCTGATTTCTCTCAATAGAAAATTACTGACTATGAATTTAATAGCATATTTTAGAATATATAGTGTGCAAGTGAATAGCTAAAGTGAATCTTCTGATAATAGGTATTAGAATTATATGGATTCCAGCTTTTATCACATAGTATATATTGGCCTCAATATGTACAACAAGTGCTTCTTTATGTATTTTCAGAGCTAGCAGTCAGACTGTTAGCTGACAAAATTAGTATGATGTCAATAACATAATGGAAATGAATGCGATATTTGACTACAGAACCTGATGACCTCATAACCCCAAAAAACATTAGAACATTAACCCCATTACCCCATTGGAACCCCATAAAACATTAAAATATTAGTTCTACTTTGTTTTATGTATATAATTTTTCTTAAATTATAATTTTGAATGAGAGTTTCTATGATTTGCAGATCACAAAGACCTTACTGGAGAATGGAACTTGCATGTTTTCCAGGAATTCTGATCTAACAAAAATTAGAATCAAGCACAGAGTAGAGTCCCCTTTTTCCTAGCAGTGACTAAAACACATAAAGTATTACTGTGAACATTGTGCTGTTATTGGTAGCATAATATGTAATTAGAATTGAGAAGGCAAGTGATTTGTGAGATTTCTGGCAAGCCACTGTCCTTAAGGTTGAGGAAGATCTTCTATTAAATAGTATTTCATCATTTCACCTGTAGTTAAGAATAGGATTCCACTCTGCACTCTCTTAGATAATTAAATTCAGTATTCAGCAGTTTACAAGCTTTCTCTTCCCACTTAGTCTCCTTATCTTCAGGCAATTTGCTTCGTTTCATAATTAAAAATTCCAAGAAGTTGTTTTGATCCTGCATCTAATTAACACCTCTGGTGGGTTTGTTTCAAAGGGCATCTATTCACTTTGTCTTGTCTAAGGAGACATTCAAATGGAAGCAAAATTGTAGCTTACTCATTATTTTTTCATTGCAGGTGGTATCTCTGCCTCTGGATCAAGTGAACAGTTATCTTCTGATTTATCCACACTTCCCTTATTTCACTCTCCTTTTTAACATCATATAAGATCACAGCTAGTCAGCACTTCTGACATTTGAAGGCCCATCATAAATGTATCTTTGGGTTCCCTTCAGTTAGGATATATAAGCTTCCTTTAAGATATGCTTGACTATGTGTCCCCCTTTCCTGTAAATATATACCTCTGCTTCCTATAAATAAATAGAGAATTACATTTATTTATACATACACATTTCTCAAACCTTTGCAGAAGCACTTCCCATTTTTCATTTTCCATATTTGCTGTTCTCTTGATTAATTTATTGTTATGTAATTCTCCTGTTTCTCTGTTCTTTTGAATATTATCAAGAATATTCAAGCTGTACATCAAACTAAGGAAGTCAGAGGTATTTTGAAACAATGGTGTTTTTGAATAATTTAATATTTTTGATCAAATTAATACTGTTGCAAGTTCTGAATAAATTAATTCTGTTAAATGTATTAATTGATCTATTCTTGTATTCTGATCAACATTCCCTATAGTGAATCTGTGAAAATCAACTGCTAGATTTCCATACATGAAAGTTTATAGTTAGCTTCAATATCAGGTTTCAGTAATATTTATTTTTAGTTTATATGAAATATTTTCTCTTTTTTTTTTTGAGTTTCTATGATGTAAGTAGAGTTCATTGTCCTTTATGAGTTATTAAGTATGCCTTTCCTAACGTTTTCTTCTTAGCCTTTGCGTACCGTTCATACTACATTCAGATCGTTAACAGCTGTAATTATTTCCTTCTAGTTGTAAATTTAGGCATTTATTTCTGTACTTACATTTCCATCAGATAAATAGTGGGGGAAAAAAAAAAGAGCTTGAAGTATGCAGGAGGAGAAAGATAGGAAAGATAGTTAATAGGAAAGAAAAACTTTAATTGGCTTCGTTTTCCCATTCTCTTTCCAGAGATAATTTCTTTGTGTCTATGTATTCCTCCTTTCTCAGATACTCCTGATATATTTGCTAATGTTCATCTTTTAGAGTCATAGAATCATAGAATGCTTAAGGTTGGAAGGGACCTCAGAGGTCACCTAGTCCAATCCCCCCCTGCTCATGTAGGGTCACTTAGAGCACGTGGCACAGGGCTGTGTCCAAGCAGGTTTTAAAGATCTCCAAAGAAGGAGACTCCACAACCTCTCTGGGCAGCCAGTTTCATTATTTTTTTTTTCTCTAACAAGTATGAAAAATAAAAAACATTTTCCAGTGTAGAGCACCTATTCCACAATGAAAATTAAGTTCACTAAAAGTTCAGATGGCTGTGAAGAATTGGTGATCTTAGCCAATTTATACAAATATGAAGAGAGCAGCCAATCAGACCTAATCTTTAGTTGGAAAACAGACCTGTTTAATTTCTTCCAGATATTCTGTAGACTTCTCTAATTTACAGTTTTTAATTTTCTATAGTCCTTATTTCTATGGTACCAAAGGAAGGATGCCAGTTGTATAAACTCTCAACCACCTTATTTTGCTTTAATGACTCCAGGTTTCCTTTTCCTTTTTTCTCATTTACTCAATATTAATTTATACAACAGCCCAACAGTTATACGCAATAAGGAAGTAAAGAAGCAAGAAATTTGTACTCAGGAGCCACAGTAGTTAGCATCTTCTCTCAGCATTTGCATGCAACAGGCAAACATACTAAAGCATGGTGTAAATGTAATAGATATTCAGCAAGTATATCTGTGCAAAACAAGTAGCATTCAACCATATATTTCTTTAGCCATCTCTTTCCTTTCCCCACATCTTCAGGGCCAGTGTCTTTCATTGCCTATGTCTTTCACCTCAGAATTGTTTCCAGTAAACTAAGTGCTATTTTTTTAAGACAAAGCAATTCAGAAAAGCTATTGCTTCCCAATAGAATTCTTGTTTCTTAGAACAGAATTCTTGTTTATTCTTGTTTCCAAATTAAAGATATATCTTGACTCTACCTCTCCCTGTTTGTATTGTCAAATAAAAAATTCAATGGCTATGCACTTCTTCTGCCAGAAAATTATATCTGCGGATTCCCAATGGAAAAAAAAAATGTTCCGGAATACTTTAATATTCTGATGTGCAGATACCTTTATCTGTGCCTCACTACTCCTCTGCTAAATAACCCAAAGGATACTGTGGTCATGCTGGTAGCATAACTACTGTGAAATACAGTGTTCTGAGCTGAGAAGTATGTCATCTGAAGAGCTCTGAAAGGTTAAGTCCATGTTAAAATTACGAAAAAAAGCTAGTTATTGGGAGCTTCTAAAATAAATTTATTATAAAACTCCATTCTTGGCAGATTGTAAACTGAATGCCAAGCCATACTTTGCAAAGGAAAGAAACAGTGTCTGCATAGTGTTTCTATGTATAGCAAGCATCTGTGCCAAGTGAATTATCTTTTCAAAGTCTGAATTTTTTTTCCTTTCTTTTTTTTTTTTTTTAGGATTTGATCAAATTCTTTATCACATTCTCTGCTTTCTCTTATGTGTAACATAACAGAACTAGTTAGTCATCACCAAGATATGGTCAAGCAAATAGACCTTTGATTCCTGTTCCTTAGTGTACTGTTCACAGCTGGAAATCAGCACTGAATTTGTTTTATCTCAAAATGAACACTGCCAGGTCTTGCAAACTTCACAGGCTGAACATTTCAGCAGGAAACAGACTTTACAGACCACACTGCTGATTCATTAAGACCTGGATTTCTGGCCTGGATTTCAGTACTGGTTCAAAGAAATACCTTCCCAACAGAAGCAGAAAGAGACAGAGATTGCTTAAAGAAGGATATCTTCTTTCTTCAAAACTCTTACCACAAGCAGGAAAAAAATCATTTGACTCAGGAAAAAAAAAAGAAAAAAGTATTTGTTTCATTTAAACCAACCAGACTCCTTCATGTTCACTTATCCTTACAGTTCATTTTTAAAAGACATTATAGCCAAGAATTTGGAGCACAGAATAAATAAGCTGTGTATTGCCATCACATTTATGGCTATGCCAAACTTGTACCTGACTGCAAAATAAGAAACAGAGGAGAAACCTGAAGACAGAAAATATTCGGGTTCACACAGGTGATCTGAATCCAACTGATTTGTATCAGATGAAACACAGTAGTAGATTGTGAGTATATGTATTTCAACTCTGGTAACTGCCAATTGTGTGGCCCAAAACACGTGATCAGATAAGAGAGGTTGAAAACGGTATCAGCAGAGACAGATTAACACTCACATGCACATTTTCAGTTAGTGGTAATCACAGGATTACAATTTAGTGTAGCCATTAGTGGAAGAAGGATTTTTTTCACATTTGCTGCACTTAACCGATGTGTACTCACACAGTTCAGGTGTTACATAATTTGCTAAGACTGTTTCCTTCAGCCTTATCTCTGGGTCCTAATATCCT
Organism: Rhynchotus rufescens; assembly: GCA_032273925.1. Taxonomy (NCBI): domain Eukaryota; kingdom Metazoa; phylum Chordata; class Aves; order Tinamiformes; family Tinamidae; genus Rhynchotus; species Rhynchotus rufescens. Next base: position 18,913 of record JAVCKT010013242.1, read on the forward strand.
ATGAAATGTTTCAAGTATCAAATGGAAAAAAAAATATTTGCATGACTGGATGGAATGAATAGCAGTTTGAAAACAGTCTTAAAGCTATCTGCTGAGGTTACTCTTTTTCACCCACTGAGAAATAAGTTAAAAACAGGAAAAGAGAAATAAAGCTAAACAGAGAGTGTTTCCGTCAGCATTCAGAGATGGTGGCAATGTGAACTGTAAGACAGGCTGCAGGAAGGGACCGTGGTGACTGACATTGCATGAGAATAATGATTTCTGTCCCTTCCCTTGCTGTGCTCATTCCTACTCTGTCTGCATCTGCAGGATGTGTGCTCACAGAGAGCACACATCAGAAGAGAAGCAAGACAGTTAGTGTGGGGGGCGGCTAGGACAGAGATTGTGCTTGCTGTCTGGAAACCTGAACATAACAAAAAAACTCAATGTCATTGAAGATGTTTTCATTCTCACACACTTCTATAAATAAAAAATGACTTTACTTGAAGGGCACTGAAACTACTACAAGCGTTATCTAGCAAACAGTCAAATTTTCAGTAATGCTTGCAGGAGTTTTATTAAAGTATTTTTCAAGTTACTTAAAATTATTACTATTGTTATATGAAATAGATGTGTACTTAGATAAAAACACATTATGAACTATGATATTTTGGAAGGAAATATGTTTATTGTGTAAAAGCCATAACCCATAACTATCTCCAATTTACTTAAACTCAAATATGTGCGATGAAGAATAAAATTCAACTGGATTCCAAGTAGAAAGAATATACTTGGTAAAAGGCCACAAGAGGGAGTAAAGAGTTACTCCAAAAAAAAAAAAGAAAACGGTTCATAAAATATGAACTACTGCATGAGTGGAATCCTGTGATCAATGTGCTGCATGAATGGGAAGAACAGCATTGCAAGATTGCATCTGAAGACTCTCTTTGCTACCTAACTCAAAAATATTTATCAGTAATATTTCAGGTTTGAGATGCATGAATTATTCAGTTACAATTTCCTCTTCATTCTGTTCTTACACAATGAGAGCAACAGCTTGGATCTGTACAAATGGAAACATTTTTCCTCATGCTTATTATTGCCTTCAGAAAACAATATTTTGTCTGTGTGCACCTAACCAGTGTATATGATATTTACCATTCTGCTTCACTAAAACCTTTGGTAAGTTAGGAGAGCAACCTCCAACTCTCCTAAGTTAGTCCCCAGAGAGCTAGGCAAAGGAGGACATGAGGGGGCAGGAGGTCTCTGATGGGTTTTAGTGGCTCTGGGAATGTTAGGAGTCTGGGGAGCAGGGCAGATGAAGAAATCATCTCTCTTACTTTGGCAGTTTGTCCATCCTGGGTCTGCTTGATACTTGAATTTGAGTCCCCTCCACCCTACAGAAGCTGCCACCAGTTGCAACAGAACAGCGGTCAGCATCATGAACCCAGCACGACCGGTCCCATCACCACATCCCCACCACATCCCTCCAGCCTGGCCACAGCACTGATGCACCAGCCACACAGTTTCAGGGTCCTGTACAGGAAAGCAGGACTTCCACTCAGCAAAATCCCAGGAGCATCCACAGAGCGACTTAGTGTTTTGTGGGGACAAAAAAAGAGAGAGAGCTGATGGGCAGGGATGCAAAGAAGCAAAGCATGGGCCACAGGTGGGCCGTTCTGCTCCAGGACTGCCCAAGGAGGCTCTTGCTATGGGGCTGGGTGAGGACTAGAGCACAATGACAGAGGCATTAATCCAGACTGTCCAAAAGATGATCTTTGCCACTTTTCTCCCTCTATTTCCTACCAACTCCTTGAAGATTCTGATAGAAGCAGTATCTTATCAACCAGCCTTGGCCTTCCTGCTTCTGTGACTAAAAACACTGGCAAAACTCTTCATCACCCCATCCAGCTTTACTAGACACATTGCAGGTTTTGTAGGGGTTTTGTCTGTTTCTTTTTATTGAAGAACTTCATTTTCAAATGAATTGTGATTTCTGGTGTGAGCATGCACAGGAGATATTGTCTGTTCTAAATTTGCATTTTATTTTCATCAGTGGTAGAATTTTCTCAGCCTGAGGGATTCGGAATTCAGATTAAATTTCCAGTGTGAGCCCACTTGGGTTAAATTTGCGTTTCCTCCATCATTAGTGTATCTGTTTCTGCCTCTCTCACAATGAGGCTGAAATAAGGTTTTCCATGGTAGTGAGGAAAACTGGCTAAAATGTTTCTCTGGCAGAACTGCTAAGTCTCTGTGGATGACAACAGCTGTTCTTAGAGCAATTGTTACTCCTAGATCAGCACCTCTCCAATCCCGATGACATTTCTACAGGCTATGTAATTTTTTTTCCTCTGCTGTATTTTTTTTTTTTTTTCTTGCTGACTGGGTCTGGGAGCCCAGCTGTGAATGTGTGAGAGAAAGCAATCCTATTGTATTTTCACTTCCTCTTCATCAACAAACAAGAGTTGTTTCAGACCCCACTGGTATGCTGCCGCCTGGGAAAGAAATCATATTTTCAGCACCAAGGTTTCCTAAGGTGATTATGCAAAGCTTGGCTAAGACTATTCAGGAAAAGGAGGGGGGAGTATCACTGTAGAAGTAGCAGATGATTGTCATTAATTGAATGCATGTATTTGGCAATACAGAAAGATAGTACATATTGTGCTATAACATACCAGATGGCTTCCCAGAGAGACTCTTCTGTACATGCTAATATCCTGGGAACATCACCAGGCTAAGCAAACACAGACATTTTCTTGATACTTAATGAAAGATAAATATCTCCATATTAAATTTCCCAACTCTTAGAATTTGTATTAAAATCTGGCAAGTCCTGAAATACTTTGTTCAATATGCACATGTTAAAAAGGTTTTCTCTATCTAGTGGTCACAGACCTAGGGCTGCCTCCAAGAGTGCTATGGACAAATGTCTGGAAATCAAACATGAAAAGAAACAGGTAGGCCACGCTGGTGAGCACTTGTAAAATGTGGTCAATTTAGTATACACAGTTTAGGCATAAGGCTTATTAATTATGAAGGGTAAATAAAGGCCATTCCATTTCGCAGTAAGAGTTAATACAGATCTATTTTGGCAGAAGGGATGATCAGCATGAGCTTTTTTCCTGCAGAAAGCCTCTGCCTCTGGGAAACGTTCAATTGTTCTTAAGGGGTCAAGCAAATTAATAGACTTTTTGTGCTGGATAAGATTGCAAAGACCTATGAATTCCTCTTTTGCCTATACACCCCTCTATAACAAATGTGGGCAGTCCTTCAGGTGAGTAAGTTAAGAAATGACAGAGAGAGATCTTTCTTCCTCTGTGCTATAAAGAGACGTCCTTGGCTTATAAGTAAGGACCATTATTCACTGTCCAGCTCATTAAATCCATAATGTGAGAGGAAGAAGGACTCAGATTTATGAGTTGTAACTTGAGGGCATGGAGGGTAACTAGAGGGGTGCTATTTTGGGAGATACGCTCATATGGAAACTGAGATCCTGATAGAGGAAAAACTCTCAGGATAAAATGAATTACATACAAGCCTACCTTCGTGACATCCTACAGTAGACATGTCTCTTTTACATACTTCCTGTAAGCTATTAAATATAGAATAGTGTGCTTTATCTTATTTCTTTATTTGATGGGGAGAATAATCTGGAGTACCAATCTGAATGTTTAATACTTCCAAGTATTCCCATTCTCAGGTGTCTACATACTTTTTAGCACAAATGTGTAGGGTTTTATTCCTCTGTGGATTCTTGTCTACTTCTGGTGAAGAAGGCATCTTATTTTTACAGTATGTGGTTATCATTTCTTTCCTATTCCCGAAACCTCTATCCCTAACTTCGCTAGGATGTCAAGGATAATTTCATATTTAATAATCATATGACAGTCTTAACAGAAGACAAATCTTTTTTTTTTTTTTTTTTTAACTTAAATTCAACCAGCCATTGACCATACGAACTGGAATATCCAGGTGTTTAGCTTGCTTGCTTTACATCTGCATGGCAGGATGTAGAAATGCTGTATCAATATGTTTAAAACTCTGTCAAGAGAGTTAACCAGGCTCTTACAAGGAATGAACTGCACTGATTAGGGAGCTAATTTTCTCGGAAAACAGCACAGGAAACAACTCTACAAACTTCTGGCAGTGCTCTCTATAAAATTTGTTGATACATTAAAAGTTCAAACCCTGTAAATCAGTATCTGTGATCATGAACAAATCTTGTGGGGGAAAACATGGAGAATCCCACACCATGAAGGGGTGCTCATATCTTTAGCCTTTTTATCATTTTAGACTGGAAATACACTTAACCAAAGCAGGGCATACCTCTATGTATCATGTCCTACCACTGACTCCTAGTCCTGAGTTTTGCCTTGTGTAGCTCTGGTTTTACTAGCAGTCAGGAAAGACAGCAAAATATGCAGTGTTAAAAGCTGCTTTCTTGCATTGTAGGTTTTTGTCAGACTTTATTTTGGTGCCCCTTTGACAGCTAGGGAAGACCTGCTGCTATGCTGAGGGAAATTGTGGCCTACAGATCATGCTGAGCATCCTGGTCTCACCTCTTCTTTCTTCTTCCCTTCAACAAAGGACTTGGCAACGTATGTGGTAGGAGAATGGCAGAGATATGGGGTTCTGCAGGACTTGAGAAGGTGTCCAGGAAACAACAGCTCAGGGATGCTGTCTCTGTCACACAGACAGATTCACTCTGGCAGAGCAAGGATGTTTTAACCCACATGATCCCATTGCTCATATGGTCCTTTATATGCTTTCATACAAATAGGAGAGAAAAAAACCCACATTTTCTGAGAAGAAAAGGTCATATTAATAGTGGAAAAAATACTATATGGCCTTTATTCAGTAAGATAAACGTGACAAACACATGCAGATTTGACTGGTGCAAATGAAGCAATTTATGTTGCTCCCAATAGCAGTAGACTTTAATCTTTTCTTAAAGCTCTTGATTCATTGATGGTCAAAATCTCATGTTCTTTTTTTATTCTCCCTCTTTTTTTTTCTTTTCTGAAAATAAAAAACTCATTTTACAAGTTATACTATGTAAAGACCAGCGTGTCTGAAATGTGCTGTTTTTCAGGGGTTGTACCATCACGTACCAAGGAAAACAATTTTCTTTACAGCATCCTTCTAAAGTGTGTGGATAGGCAAAATTAAGACCTATACTCATAACTCAAAAAAAGTGATATGAAAAATGGTCTGACAATTCATATCCTAAAGATCCCATGTTCTCCAGATAGTTTTCTGGTTACTGACTCAAATGTTAGAGACTTCCACAACTGAACAACACAGAAGTTACCAACTTTGAAATAGTACATTACAATAGCCACTAGATGGCAATAAATACCTATCAATAGAGTCGACCATGCTCTTGTTAGCTCTAAAGTTGTGTATAACTCTACTATGAAATAAATTCTTCTATCACATTGATGCTGTCATTTATTTTCTTTTTTCTTTGCATTTCTTTTTCTTCTTTTCATTTTTTTAAATAATGCCTGATTTAGATTAATGAATTTCAGCCGCTGTCTCAGAATTAATCAAACTTCAAGAAAAGCTTTCTCAGACCTTTATGCAGTGTATTATTATCAAAATAAATTTGTCATAGACACACACTAAGTCAAAGCCCAACCTACATTAAAAAAAAAAAAGTAAAAAGAAGAAGCAACTAAAAAGTACTTCATTCAAATATTAGCTTCTTCCATCCTGACTAATAAAGAATATTTTTTTATTATTATTCAAAATGAACAGTGACTCTCCTCTGTTTTTTGTTTGATGAACCTTGTGAAATAGCTTGATATGACCAATCTTTGAAAAGAACCCTGATTCTGGCTCTTAACAGGTACATTTAATGATTTTAGAGTATAAGATTTGTAAGGAAAATTTATTTGGTAGTGGAGAAGAATGAGTTAGGTTTTCTCAAGGTCAACAGAAGAGCTATTGAGAGGACAGTCTTTGGACATGTTTCACACATGGTGCTTCAGAATGTTCCTGTGGATGATAACAACACAAAGGGCAGAGTTCTTTACTCTGGCTTCAACACTGTGTACTGACAGAGGGTCCCATAAAAATATAATAAATGGTTACACAAGGCAAAATAGATTTACTACACTTACTGTATCACATACAGAAGTAAGTCAGGGCCTGCTGTTTATGGGTAGACTCAGAAATGTTTAACGAACAGAAGAGAAAGAAGTAGCCCTCCACTGCAGCTGTATTCGGTTTTCAGTGCAGAGGCAGAGCAGATATTGGAGGTTCAGAAATAAAGTGTTATTATTTTTCATACTAGAAGTGATTGTAAATCTTCTTTATTCTAAAATGTTTACATGGTGCTGGTTTTCTAAAGAAATATCTCATCCAGCTCATAGAGGACAAGTCTTCCTATAAAAAGAATTCAATGTAAATGTATTTTTGCACTGAGACTTAAGATATATTTTACTGAACATATAAAATAACAACATAATGACAATTCCAGCTTTCTAAGTCTGGAGTAAAAAAGCGGTAGATTAGCTGTCTCTAAAACTGGCTGATTTTATAAACAGTATCCGCCCACCCCCAGGAGACACGGCTGGTTGTTCGACTAGTCCCATTGACTGAAAGCAAATCCCCTCTGTTTTAGATTCCTGGGGGCTGTGCGGAAAAAGCTCATAGGAACAACTACCTGTTTGTTAAAGCACTTTGCTGAATGACTGGTATTTAGTAGCTTCCCCTGAACCAGTTACAATCAGCAACTTCAGATCACATAAACATCTAGCAAGTTAGCAGCAGCTAGCAGTCCAGCAGCAATCAAGTAGAAATGTCAAGTATTCCAAGCACAAAGACTTTTCAAAATATGTTTTCCAGTTGGTTGAAAATAAGAGATGGAAATAAGAGATGCTTTAGCCTGTACCTTTTGAAGATCTATACAGTAGATCTATTGTTCCCTTCATACCTTTTTAATGGGCTGGTACCAAATTACATCAAAGAGACTGCCTTTATTCCTGCAGCCAGTTCACAGTGCACTTGGATCCCAGAGCTTTAACAGCAATGGGAGAAATAAATTACAGAGGATTCTTGGACTTTCCTCATCCTCCCAACAGATCTGTGCCCCAAACTCTCACCTGTTTGGTTTCTGTATTGCAGCTTTCTTTAAGCATTTTTTTTCTTGCTTATAACAACTGATTTCCTTACTGGCATTCAAACTCTTACATTTGGGATATTTTATAAAGGGATCGGAAACATGTGGTATTCTGAAAACAAAATAAAAGTATGTACCAAGATTGGTACCACTGATACAGATGGTACCTGTATTTGGACTGAAACACTTAACTAAGGAAATAAGCTTTATTTTAAGATATTTCTGTTTCGAATTGGAAACTTACTTATACAAGAACTTCTTTGCAACATTGAGCCCTCTCATGGAACTTCAGCTACAGATCCTTGTCCTTGGGCCTTTATTTATTAATCTTCCTACCTTTTGGTGCATTGGCAAAGCAGCAAAGCTATATAAAAGTGTGTTACAGCTTCCATATTAAGTAAATTAAATCCATTTTCTGTTTTCTTTTATTTAGATGGAAGTACTAAGCACTTTTGATCATAGAAAAAAATAGCCTGTTTCCAACGTAGATTTTTAAAATGATTTCTATTGCTGTTGTGAGATTATTGAAGAGCACAGTATGAATAGGACATGCCTGTCTTTTTTCCCATCCCTTAATCTATTAATGAGACACTTGGGCACACTCACTCAGTATTGCCTTGAGACATTTGAGGACTTGAAGCCAGCTGCTTTTGGGCTGGATCAATATCAAAGGCAAATCTGGAGCAAGATGGACTTTGGAGGGCTGAAGGAGGCTATAACAGAGAAAGAACCAAATCTAGAGAAATGATCCTGCAGAATTGCAGAATTGCTTTCAATTAGTCATGTTGAATCACTTTAGCATATTTTTTCCTCACTTTACATACTTTCGGTTTTTTGCCTTTCAATGGGACAATGTAGCCAAATTAAATAGAAATTACCATACTTATTAAATGGCAATTAGGATTTGTTTGCTGCATTGCATTTCTTTCAAATTAATTTACTATTGCTATATTGGTGAACAGTTGCACCATTTGATATGGTTGAATGTGCACATTAATATAATTTAAAGAGCATAATGATTACCCATTTTATTACTTCTTTATTGTAATGCTGAATTAATTTATGCCAGTTATAGTTGATTATTATGCTTATTAACATCAGTAAGTGCTCTTTAACAATCAGTTGAGATCTAACACTAACGGCCTTGTTAAACCTAAATTAAATGCTGGAGACAAGCAGCTCACTCTGTTACCCTATCCAGTTTCACTGTAGTTTCCTTCCTTCTACCTAGTAACCACAGAAGCTGGATTAACTGCAGCAATTATATGCCTCATTAGCAATAAACAATAGCAGCTAGCCGCTGGTGGCTATTGTGCCACAGGTGCGCTTAGCCAGTACAGCTGTCTCAGCAGACAGGGGAATATGTATGGGGAAACCTTCTCTCCGGAGCAGCTAATCTCATCAGCAAAGAGAAGGTGTTTCAGTCTGCTAATGGCAAGGCAGGAGGGACAGCGTTGACATGCTCCACAGAGCTGCGGAACAAGGCACAATAAAACCACGTCTGCAGCTTTGTGACTAAACTAAGAGCCAGGAGATACTTTTTTATTTATTTATTTTTTGTAAGTATTTTGAAATAGGATTAATGTAACAACACAGAAATTATATTTTATTTTTTTGTGATGTTTGTATACGTTACAATGCTTAATTTAAAAAAAAAAAAAAAGCTTCTCAGTGCACCAGGTCATGTTTTCTGAAGATTCAGTGCAAGCCTTCTTGTGGTTTTTGATTTTGATTTTTCAGAAAAGTCATAAAAACATCCCTGATGTTGCAAAAGTTGACACAATCTCCACTTTTGCAAAAGGTAAATTTACATTACAGTCCCTAGTCCCTGCCTTTGTTTTGTTTTGTTTTCCTCTGTGTGTTCTAGCTGTAAAATAAAGTGTGAGATTAACTGAAGCAGAGAAGGGGCTTAGGTGATGAATGGGAGAAAAAGCAAATATTAAACATGTTATTTCAGACAGACTGTGCTTTGAAATAGGCCCTTTCTGAGACTGATTCTTCTTAATAAGCCTTTAAATTAGCACCTTCATTTCTGTTAGTTTCCTAAGAGGAAAAACTGCAGATCTTTATGCCAAGGAATATACACCAGTGCAGTGTATTAAAAATAAGAGTAGCTTTTTACTACAGCTGCCCTGTCTAGGATCACATCCCCTGGGATTGCTGGGGAATGAGTCTGGATATTCCTTCCCACTTCAGCCTGAAATCCAATAACTCCATGCACTAGAGTATTGCCAGAGTAGGGGGGAAACAGTGCAAAAAGCAGCTGCAGGAGAGGAATCATCAGCTCCAATATAGAGCACAAAAGGAGAGAGTCTAATACCCAACCACTCTAATCTCAAATAAAGAGGAATTGCTTTATAAACTACTGTTAACTCTCTAAGTAATAGTGTCTTCAATATAATTGTTTGACATGTGGACAGCATATGCCAAAAATAATCAGCATGCTAGACTGTGGAAAAGGGAATGGCCTAAAAAGTCCGAAAGAGTTTTAGCTATTAATTGTAAGCAAAGGAAGGATATTGACATTCCCAGATTCAGTGTGGACAAAATTGCTGTGCAGGTTAAGAGAACCATACAGAGCTATGTACAATCTTACAAGCAGAAAGGTGTGAAAGGACTCACTATGTAATAGAAATTATGTGCAGGATATTGGAGCTATGGACCACAAATGCTTCAGAGGCTGGAAATGCAGTTCAGTAAAGGC
>JAVCKT010013245.1:4501-18708 GCA_032273925.1 Rhynchotus rufescens
GAGAGTCTGGAAAAACGATTGGGGTTCTTGGAGTGAGAGTGAGAAACGGAGATTGCAATTTGTTTGTGATTTCTTTTCTTTCTTTTTATGAAAGGGGAAAAAATATCCCAAGCAGCTTGTAATTAGCAGTTCTAAAAAGTTATAGTTTCTTCAGTGGCACACAGCATGCCAAGTAAACGTACAAGAGATTCCTTAACTCAACATGCCCGAAGCTGGTTACAGTTTCTGTAAATCAAAGCACAGCTCACACTAACAGTTGCAGCATGTTAGTGGCTGGATGGTTACTTTATGAAGAATTATAAAGTGACACAGCAGTCTGGATGGGGAGAAAAAGAAAATCCTGCTTTGATGTTTCAACCACTGACTTCAAGAGGACCAACAGAGACCTTCCTGTTTTTATTGCAGCCTTTCTATCATTCTTCCCCTCTCCCCTCCCACTCTCACATGCAGGACTGTTATCTTTCAGGCACTTTGTAAGGTTGACTTGTTTACAGACTGCATGTCTCTGTTTATAGGCCTCTATCAGAGAACAAACAGGGCAAGTGCGACTTCCTCGCATCTGAAATGCGACTCGCGTTCCTCCCGGGCAAACAGGGCCTACACGGTGTGGGGGAAGGCAAGGGGGGAAGCGCTGCGGTGTCCTTGCCCTGCTCTCCGCTCCCTCCAGGTTGGACGTGCACACCTGCACCCGGCCCGGCCTAGCAGTAAGCACCGCCCTAGGGAAAAGCTCTCGCAAAACGGACACCTCTTATCTCCGCAAAAATGACTTCAGAATCTGGTCCACTATCAGTAAAATCAAGGATAAATAGGCTTCTCTTTGGAACCTTCCCCCAAACATATATTATAAAAATATATATATATATATATTTTTCTATTTCTACATCATAGTTTCATTCAGATGTTCATTTGGGGAAGGTTAAAAGCTTGTATCACATTTTACTAGAGACATTTAAAGGCTGCCAGTGGTGTCATTATAAGAGGGCCTACACTGTAATGATGAAATTTTAGAAACTAAACCAGAAAGTTCAGTTATTCCTTCTTGTCTTGAATAATATTTTGCCTCAGGCATAACCCCAGTCCAATCAATAAGAACAGTCTTTAATAAGGTACTCAAATGACAAGATGGATGGTTTGCTTATATTACTAATGGCACAGCTTTTTATAAGCAAGAGGAATTAAAATAATCACTGTTCCAATCACAAACTGTCTCCTTTTTCTATTTTGCTTTCCTTTTAGTTTGCACAATGGCAATTTCTTTTTTCAGGTTCTCCAAACTGTTTGGGTTATAAGTACCCCCAATGCTGTATGGATTCACCTTACTAAAATATCTTATTTTACAATGACATTTTTAATTTTAATTGTAGGATCCATTTTTTATGGATCTCTGGGTTCAGAAGGTTTGGTTTTGCACAATAAACACTTTGGAGCACAATGGGGCTTTAAAGGGAACAAAAAGGCATATTCTATGGATTCTTATAACTCACATAAAAATATCAGCCAGTTATGAGCTGCATCTACCTCTTCTAGGTAGATTTCCCAAAGAGACTGAAAGACCGAACTCAAAAAAAGGCCCTGATTTTATCAGAATAAACACCAGAAAGTTAATTTTTTAAGCACAACTCCTTACAAATACACTGATCAGAGCAGAAAAGGAAGGTTTTACACACAGATCTTCCCTCAAATGATACGACCGTCCAGGTCAGGCCTTAGCCTTAGGGGCTTGCTTAGACATAGACCATAGACAATCCAAACACTTACTTCCTGAGCGGTGCCAGTGCCTGCAGGCTCCTAGCCAACTCCTTCCCACCCCTCTGAGGCCATCCTGCTCCTTTTCCCTCACTGCAGTCCCCTTTGGACCAGAGTTGGCCAGGCCCATGCTGGGACCGCTGAAGGCAGTTTCTGATCTCTATCTCTTCTAATACACTTGGCAGCTTCCCGGTGGAAGAACGAGGTGTTCACTCTTTAGGGCCACCACGATGCCCTGCCACTAGGTGACACGTCATATTCCTTTATGAACCACGAACTGAAACAAGTGCCAACTATCACATGCCTACGCTGCGCCAGGAGATAGACCATCTCCTTGAGGGGAGTCAGCTGCAGTGACCATTTGAACTAGAGTTCAAAAGTGAACTTTTGAAACAAAAATGAGAATTTGGGCTCTGTTAAGAGCCTGGGTACAGCTTGATTAAGCACTTTAAACACAGCACCCAGACGGATTTCATCTAAACTCTATGAAAACTGTGGTCCTGATGCTCCTTGGCACAGTTTCCTTTGCTTGGTGGTCACAGTGGTGCTGTTCATCCATAACCACCCTAGCTTGAAGGCAGCCAGATACTGACTGTTGTCTTTTCTTTCAGAGCAGCAAAACTGTCCCTGCTGTGTCTTCCCACCACGGCAGCCTTCCCTGGGAACTTGCCGTTCTCTCCTACTGCTTTCAGGGCCTGCCTTGTAGGAGGCATTGGCTTCTGCTCTTATCTGGAATTTCACACCTATGGTGCTTCCTCAGTGCAGACTGCACAGTTCACTATGTGAGACGTGGGCTTTTCCCTCTGCGGTCTCGTTACTCCGGAAGCTGCGGATAATGTTGAGCTCAGTACGCTCCTCTCCTGCCAAAAGGCAAGCAGCGAGCGAGGAGACAAGCTAACCCTTCACAGAGCACCAAAGCCTTTCAAGGCAGTTCAGTGCAAAAGGCATACAAAGATTTGTAGTCACTCTCTTCTCTCCTGTTCTAAATTGATTCATCTATACCCCTTTCAGTTTGGGGTCTTATCTGATGGAAGGAGGAGGAAATTAAACCATGAATACAGGGTGATTTCTGCCATGACCACTTTTTTTTCTTTTTTTTTTTTTTTTTTTCCCTAAGGACAACAAGCATATGCTGAAATCTATGGACTCTTTCCATTAATCGCAAAATGCTCAGGACAGATGCATGAGGGCTTCGATTTTCCTCATTTTGTATACTCAGTTGTCTCCAGCTCTGCTCCGTGAAGTTTTACGTACGGATGGATGAAGACATTCATTCTAAGAAAAGAATTGGCTTGAATCCTGGACCACAATGCACATAATATGCTAGTTTATGTTTCTGGCATTCAGATATGTTTGATGAACTCATCTTAAGTTCATTTTTTGACATGTTTCTCCTTCATGAATGACTGAAAAAGGCACTTTAACGTTCAGTTCTAAGTTCAGAAGAGGGGCAATATTTGAAACACATGCTTTTCTTCAGCGTGTCCTACCGGAAACTGAAAATGACTCTTTCCCCTAAACGTAATACTGTTAGATGCTGTTCTGATGCATCTAAGTCTGCCTCTGCATTACAGACATGAGCTTTTATGTTAATGGATTCTATTATGTAGCAAAAAAACTAGACACAAGTGACGGAATAATTAGCTCCTTTTGTAGATCTGGTCAGTACCTTAGAAATCTGTGGTAAATCAGACAACCTCTGTTGCTCTCCTGCTTGAAAGTAAAACCTTCACAACTGTGACAGAGCTGGAGAAGAGATGTTCACACGTTATTCCTCATTGGTTCGAGGATAATCAAGACTGAGCTCCTCACAAAAAGCGTCTAATTTCATGAATGCAGAATAAAGAGAATGAATGTTCAAGTCAACAGTTCCTATTGGTATACTGGTATATATACAGCAAACAAGCACTCAAGACAACACACAAATAAGCTCAAGAAATTCATACACAAGCCTTCATCTTTCATACTCATTCTGTCAAACTCTACCTGAATTTCATCTCCATGTGCACCCTCATAGGCTAGTCCCTGTGGGAATTATTCCCTCTATGAAAGTGCTAATACTTCTATCAACTGTAGACAAGTCTTGAAGCTTGTATACCTTACCTAGGGTAAAGGTATTTACAAGTTAGGACTGAACACTGCCTTTCTGAGCTCTGCTCCTGTTAGCAGACACCATAAAACATCAGGTTTTTCTCTTCAAAGCTACTCCTGTAAGCCCAAGAAATATGCACCACAAAGTAGGGCTTGTGCGCAAACATGCTTCCAGTGCATATAATCATGTAACAAAAGTATAATTTTCTTAATTGTATGATTTGCTGAGTTACTTTGCCCTGTGAAATCCAATACAGAGCAAATCTATGACTTCAGAGCTTCTCTGAGTGCTCGAAAGCCAGCTGTTATTTGTGCTCCTATGTAGAGTTTTACAGCGGTATCCAAGATCCAGACTTTGACTCTACTAGTAGGAAATAGCTGACAGGGCACTGGGCATCAGGGCTCCAGGCTCCTTTCCCAGTTCTGCCGCTCGCCCATTCTAGGACCTTTAAGGACACACTGCACCCTTCAAGCCTGATTTGTTCCCAGGCTGCATGTGCTGAAGTGGCCTAAGCTCTAGGGCAGGGACCTCCCTAACTAGAGCTCTGCGTGGCTCCCTGGTCTCCATGGCTCTGTTACAATATGAGCACTAATTAAGAGCCCGAGCAGGCTTTGTGTGATGGTTGCCAAGCCAAGTTCTTTGCCTTGTGCTGAATCCTTTGCCTTACTTGGCTTTTCTTAAGTTTTTCGTGTCCTGCAACGTACTAAGCTACCACATAGAAACTTTTAGAGAGGTGCCTCACCACCTCAAGTTACTTCTGAACAATAACAACTCATCATATACTTGTTCGTGCTCTGATGAGCTTTGAACTTTATTAAATGATTAGCCCTATTTAAAAGTAACTTAATGCTGCCCTAGCTGCATCTTTCCATGAAGTGTCACTTTGACATCCTCTCTTGTGTGCATTCACTGCAACTTTCACACGCTGTAAATTAAGAACATTTACACATGCAATTAGTGCTAAATAAATGCCTGAAGAACTTCTTGAGGATTAAGCAATTAGATGGCATCATGGAGCAGCCTTTGTACTTAACACTTATGAAGAAAATCATCTAGCCGTTTTGCACAAATTGCATACTGGGGTAACCATTGTACTGGCAGGAAGTGCTTGGCAGAATTGCAAAATGCAGCTTTGCTCTCATAAAACGTCGTCGTTTTCCCCAGTTCTCCCACCCCTCCTCCACTTATTTTAAAGAGAAATTAATGTGGATTAGGTGGTGGGGACTAATTTGTGAATAGGATAATACTTTAAATTATTATTAAATAACTGCCTTTGTAAAATAAATCTAGGATTTAAAGTGAACTTGAATTTTTAATGCTTTAGTTAGATTACAAAAAAATCTGCTTCAAAAAAAAGGCAGATACCTACACATAAACCATTTGCATGGCCCATGACAATGGACTTTAACTCTTTCATCTCTTATACTTCATGCAAACAAACCACAGTCAGCATTTGTGGCAGAGTATGCAAACAATAATATTCAGAGGAGAAAGACTTGATGCACTAGAGCTCCTTGCAAGTGAAAGCATGCATTTTATTAGTTGGAAATACACCACGCGCACCTAAGGCACACTGAAAATAAAAGCGACAATCATTTGCACTGCAAAGCACACGGAGAGCACTCACCTAAATCATTGCTTATAAACAACTCAGAGGGTGGGGGAGTAATGGACACTGCACTTTTATGCTTTAAAGTTCAAGATTAAAGTGAATCCAACTCGTCAACACCTAGAGGTGTCACAGGCAGCATGGAAAAGAAGGGGCACCACAGCTCAGTAAAGGTGCCTAAATGCATCAATCTGGATGGAAGAGGCAGGCGCAGAGAAAAAGGGCCTGGGGACAAAGCGATGTTCAGAGCTGCGCACTGAGCTCATTAATCAGCAAAACCGAGAAGCCAAGCGCTGCTGGGTGGACAGGGGTGCCCCGGCCCGTTCTCGGCCGAGGGGGACCACTGCGCTGGGGTCACCGCCGCGGCCGCGCACAAAGCGGCGCATTGTAACCCGCAGCTTCCCCAGCGGCTTCGTGGTGGGACCCAAGGAGGGCGGCGCGAGGGGAGAGCTGCTGAGGCAGCGTTCGGCAGCGAGGAGAAGACAGGAGCCTTTCTGTGAGGCTGAGGGATTGCTAAGCACCAAGCGTTGGGGGGGAATAAAGAAAAAAAAAAAACAGAAAAAAAAAAAAAAAGTCGGAACAAAACAACAACATCACAACGTACAACAGCTGCAAGGAAGTTGTTTTGTACCTGATGCAGCTTGTAGAGGTTGTTTTAAAAGTGCCCCTGCAGTCACCAGGGCGCAAGAAATCCCAACCTCAGAGTGTCAGCGCCACCTCCTTGCCAAGGAGGTAATGGCAACCTCGGGAGACGGTGACATGGAACAACGATGCCTAGTGTTTGCTGCAGGTCTAAATCAGCACGGGTTTCTGGCTGCTTGCACAGAAGACACCCAGTTTGCAGGGCCAGGTCCCCCACGGCGCCTGGCAGCGCATCCCGCATGGCGCGGGGCAAGGCCGAAGTGCTGGGAGCAGCGCGCCCAAGGCCCAGGGCCTGCAGCTCCTCAAACAACAACAAGCAAAAATCAAAAAAAGAAAACATTCAATAAAGAAAGAACTTTATAACTCACGGGAAATCACTTGAAATTTTACTTCACCCATCCACCTTCTAAAATGAACGTTATTTTACTTCATGTTTTAAGATGGCCATGCTTTTTCTACTAGGAAAAAGAAAGTTTACTTCTGTTGTTGTCTTCGATGTGAGGAAATTTATTTTCCCAGTAATGTTGTTCAATCAGAGGAAAAATGTTTCTCACATACAAGTAATTTTTCCACAGGTAAATATTTCCACAGCGAGACTTTAAAAAACAAGACTTTAGTAGGCACTAAAAAGATTTTGGGCTTATTGAGATGTAGTAGAACATCACGTTTGGGGGATGTAAAATTTTACAATCTTCCCCTCTCAGAATTATCAACTCAATGCTCTGCTAAATCACTGATGTGATGGGTAAAACAGCCATCAGGCTGCTGGAGGAGAGGCAAAGCTCCTCATTAATGAACTCTTCAATCCACCAAGGAACAAGTGTCACGAGTCCAACGGGAAACCCACCTCTCCTTCCTGTGCCAGAAGATTCAAGGCTGTGATTGCTGATTTTGTCTGGGTGAAATGAACGAGCAACACATAAAAATTGCATACTTTTAAAGTTTTGTGCCAAACTGATGTCTTTAGAGGTAGAATGTTCTAGTTCGACACAGTACAGAGCAGTAACTAACAGAGAAAGAGCATGGTTTATTGTCTCGGTATGTCTTAAATATGACACAAAAGGACACATACTATTTGGGGTGTGAGAATAAATTCTGAGCGTCTCCAGTTTGCTTCTCTGAAGCAATTGTCACCAAGGGGATCTTATGACGCCACCTGCAATAACAAATTTAGTCCAGTGAAACAGAGCTTTAAGGCCTTAGAGGAGTCACTTATTCCATATGCCACCAACATCATTTCACATCAGGCACCAGGTAGCATAAGTAATAGCCTATGTATTTTCAGACATCTCTGTTTTCTCTAATTTTTACTGGGTATGGATGAGGAAACAACAAAGTCCCAAAGCAAATCATGAAATATTTTTACACTGAGGGTAATTCTAACAAAGCTACATATCCTGAAGATATTTCTTTTCCAATACAGTTTTCTAGGCAGCAGAGCATCAGATGTTCAAAATAAATATTGCTGGATAGTCATCCAAAAACATAACCCCCTGAAACTTTCAAGACTTGTTCTCCCTTGCAGTCCTTAGGTTAGAAATGCAATAGCAACAACTAAAAAAGGATGTGACCTTTTAATTGCATACAGGAATCTGGAACTTGCCTGTCCTCACAGCATGGATTAAAGACATGGGACTAGTGAGAAAGAGAAAAAGCAGAATTGGAAAGAATGTGCATGCCAGCTGACCCATCCTTGTACATATACACAAACACACATATATTGCTCAGAATAAATAAAGGAGTTTGAATGGCATTTGAGAGCAGAGTCAGATGCAGGTGATGTTAAAGCCTGTCACCTATTCAACTCACACAGTGCCCCTATGAACTCAGCAACACTACTAGAATGACATGTAACCAGTTGTGAACTAGGGGGACAGAAAATAAAACATGGAAACTCAAAAAACAGACAAAAACAAAAATAGCAATATGAGACTTTGGCAAGTAAGAAATGAACGTTCTAGCTCCAGAAAACTCGGATGAACATCAATTATTTGTGTTAAAAACAGAAATATGACTATTTCACATCCATTGCCTCCATCTCTAAAATATTCAGCCCCAACACACTTAGTTGCTTAGAAGAAATAAAAATTGAAGCTCCCAAGTAAGCGTGTACAAATGCCTTCACTGGGACTACTCAGCAACTGACTGCAATACCAGTTTTGCTTATGTAATACGGACTAGGAGTAGTCACAGCACAATAGCCAAAGTAAATTCATATAGTGCAAACCAGAATGTCATCACAAGGAGCAGGGTTACTTAGAAAGCAGATTGTGGCACCAACATTCCTGAATGACTGGAACGATGGGCTGAGTGCGAGCGAAAGGCTCCTTCCTGGCCTTTCTCTGCTCATTCCAAACTGCCATTTCTAGGTCTCCGGGTGACATTCCTGGAAGCAGTACAGCACCAGGGAACTCTGGCTCCTGCTTTGCCATGGTTCCAATGGCCAAAGATGCAGCCTGCCTCACCTTGCCCATTTCCTGCTAGCAGCATGTGAATGGCCATGTATGCCAATGCACATACATATATATCCATATGTGTATATATATATGTATCCATAAACATGATGTGTATGTATATGTGTATAATGCACATATATTTAATATCAGCTACAGGGAAAACAGGGCAGTCTTTCAAATCTCAAATATGTCAACAGATTATGCAAACAGGAAGTAGCACTGCAGCAACAGGTCATTAAAAAGTCTGCAGACCAACCAAGAATTAGGAGAGTCATCTGAAAAATGGAGGGAAAAAAAAAAAAGAAGACTTTTTACCATGGTTGGCATATCCCAAATCTCGCATAGTCACATAGATTTATGCTCTGACTCAAGGACAACGTGTGTTTCATGGAACAACCTGAGCGAACAGCATTATAAATCATCACATATTTTCACACCACCTTTTCCTATAATACCCTCCCTATCACTTAATCGCTTATGCTTTTGCTCGCTCATCAACACAGAAAATACTTAAGAAGGGTGGGGAGAGAAGTGGGGTCTGAAGAGAGCCCATTCAGAAAGTAGTTTCAAGCATTCTCTTATTTGTCAGGAATCTTTCCATTGCAGAGGCATCCTGCAATTCCCAATCTGTATTCCTCTGCTCCAAATCTTCAGTTTCATCCCGTTCCCTGCCTTGCACCTTGAAATGACATTAGCAGGAAAGTCACCGCTGATTCATTGCTCAAGAAGCTCATGTGGAATCATAAGGCTAGGCTGCCAGCTAGAGGTAATCCAAGGGAAAAAAAATAGCTTTGATGGACCAAAGCACTTGTTCAGAACAAAAGTACGTGGTAGGGAGAGAAAATACCTCCATTTGCAGTGAGTGCTCTCATATAAAAACGACCCCAAGTAAGCTTTCCCTACCACGTAAGCCAGCTGAAGGTGACAGATTCCAATTTACCAGAAACATCTGAATAGCAGCTCTATTTCATTTTTACTTTTTTTTTTTTAAGCAGAATTAAAAACACCCTCCCTCCCCTGAGTATTCACCATTTTATAATCCAAGCTGTCCCAACGCAGCATAACTACGCACACAACTGGCTATGCTTTTTAACATCTGCTTTTCATTTTCTTAACAGGAAACCAACACAATTTCCATGACAAAGGAGGATTCTGGTGTTAGACTCTCATTTATCTGTCATGTGTACACTTGGCAGTATTTGATCTCTATTCTCCAGACACTTAAGAAATAATCTAGGAATTATTGCTTCTTGACAATACAAACAAATAAGGGCTATCTATAAATAAACTGCAGAAAGGACAGAGCGGAGGTTCGCTTAGCACCCGCCGAGGGACTGCCTCGGGGCTAGTTCTCATTTATTTTTTGGCCAGAGCTGTGGATCAGAAGGTCACTTTCCTCTCGGAGCGATGTGAGTGCCCTTTTGTGCGAGGCTGCGCGAGGGGAACACAGGCCCTCACACAAAGCACCTCTGAAGAAATTTGCTGACTTCTTTTTTTCTTTTTTTTTTTCCCCCTTTTTCCCCCCTCCTTCTGAGAGCATATTGTCCGCCACCACAAAGAAGAATGGCCACTGATTTAAGAAGTATGGTGGCAGGGCCAGACCGCATGAACTGCACTCTTGTGAGGGCCGCTGAATGCGCTTTGAGAGGGAAAGCGGCGTTTTGGCGACGGGGCACAATGAGGAGGGCTGAAAGCGGGAGATAATAGCCCAGCGTGCGCTGAGCAACGTCGGCACCGGCAGTCAGGGTTCGCTCTCAAACCAGCGTGCAGAGGAGGGAAGAAAAGGTCTCCTGGGAGCTACTTGTACTCATCTTGACTCATCGCGAATTGAAAAATCTAGGCAACTCGGTAGTTTTAAATAAACTGCAGGCACAAAAACATTGCTTAGATTTTATGCTGTGGTCATGCAGGGCATTCTCACTAGTACTCATAAGAAGCTGTTTTAATTTTTTGTTGTTGTTGAGAAATTTCACTATTTGTACCATTTCTCCATGGCTATTGCCTTGCTCACTTGGGCCCAGCCCAAGCAGCCATTGAAGGACAGTGTGAGAACTCCTATTGACCTTGGCAAAAGTTGTACCAGGGCCATGGGAAGTAACAGAAACTATCCACCAAGCCTTTCTGGAGACCCTGAAGGTAGTATCAGCCGCTTGATTAACACATCACTAATATGAGAAGTGTGTTTTAAAAGGGACAGTCCTTTTTCCTCCTGACTTTCTTTCTTTCCTTCTCTGCTCCCCACCCCCCCCGCTCCGGGTCGCATTTGAAAAAGGCTCCCGCGGCCGGAGCGAAGTTTTGCAAGGGGTGGGCACAGAGCAGCAGCACCAGGGCCAGGTGCTGGGGAAGAGGCAAACACAAATCGGGGTCCTCCGGGAAACCTCCCTTCCAGCAATGAAACGCACCAAGGAAATATAAAATAAATAAATAAAGAGGAAAAAAAAATAAAAAAAGCTCCAAACCGACTTTAAGCGGTACATTAGTGACAACACGCACGGCACCATGTGACCAGATCATTCCTAAAGCTAAATCAACACCTTGTCAACACAATGCAGCGACAAGAGCGAAAAACAAATGTCATTTTCACAGCCTGCAACCCATAAACCCCCATCGGAGGCAGTGGCACTAACGTTACACACAACTTAAAATAAGAGGGAATAGGAGGGGAAACTCCACGGGAGGGAAAAACCCTATCGTCTACGCCAACTGCACGGGAAATTATTTTCTGTCAAAGAGATCAGCAACAGCAAGATGACAGCGCGGAGCAGAGCGCTCCTCGCCCCGCGCCGGCGCTCCCGGGACACGCGGGATGTCCCCGTCCCGCCGCCGGGACGCAGCTCCCCGCGCGCCGGCCGCCCGCGGGAACAGCGGCGCGGGACGATGCTCCAAGCTCCCCGCGCGCCTGGAATTTCGGCCGCCCCGTCCGGGACGGGGCTGCGGCGTTTGCCAAGAAGCGCCCGCAGCGGCGACGAGCGACCTCGGCGCGAGAAACGTGTGCAGCCGCCGGCGGAGCCGCCCCGAGCAGCGGCGCTCAGAGCCCCGGGCGCGCAGGGGCCGGCGCGGGAAGCGACGTGCCCGGGCAGCGGCCGGAGGGGATGCCCGGGGCTGCTCCTCGCCCCGGCCACCAACGCGGAGCCCCGCTGCCCTGCACTGCGGTTTGCACAGCGCTCCCGGGGTCCCTGACCCTACACTTCTTGCTTCCAGGGGACCCTGGCGCTTGGCTTTCCCCGGGAAAGGCTCCGAGCCTCGTCTCGAGGAGCACGGGACGGCGGAGCCCGCGCCTCCGGGCTCTCCTTAGGTGCCCAGACCCGGGCAGGCTGCTGTCGCGGGGCTGTTTTATTTGTTAAGAGTAGAACCTTATCGTTCATAAATCCGTGAGCTCAAAGCCCAGCCGTGACCGGGGTCACGCCAAGCGGCTGCTCTTCCGCGCCAGCCCGCGCAGCCTGGCCCAAACGTTTCGGGGCGTTAACACGTTTTAGTTCACGCAGCCCCCTCCCCAAACGAGGAGGCTTAAATCCAACCGTGAAACTTGTTTTGTCGAAGCAACCCCTAAACGCGGGTTATTTATTGCCCGAAGTTAGCACGTTTTCAGCGTGCTGGGGCTTATCTTGGAAATCGGCGACTCGCTCCCGAGAGCGGCACCAGGCGCCTGGCTCCCCAGCAGGGTCCCACCCCACCCCCCGCGTGGGCCCCCCGCGCGTGGAGCCCCCGCGCAGCCGCGGCGCGTTCCGCTCCTGCTCGCGCAGCGCAGCGGCGAGTGCGCGGAAAAGCTGCGCTCGAGGGGGCGGTTCGGGCCATGCAAACTGCCGGGGACACTGATATCCACGCAGTGCCACGCGGGACGGCTCCACGGGGGGTGCGTGGAGACCTCCGTGCTGGGAGCGCGCAGCGCCGGCCAGCGGGTTATTTAGAGGCCTGAAACGGGTTATGTCAAAAGGAGGAAAAGCAGAAGGACATTCCCCTGCTAAGGGCCAGCTCTATTAATAAATACCCATCAAGGCAACAAGCTACGAAGCGTGGCTGGGCAGGTCTCAGCGAGAAAATACACGCGAAACACGGGGACATCCCTGGGAGAGAGCCGTGGACGCGGCGCCTTTCCCACTCGGAAAACTCTGCGGGCAGTCACGGGGAAGCTGTCACGCCGCATCCTCACCTCTTATCAATCCCTGCGCAGTCTATTATTACACTTTCACTTAAGAATGCCCACATATGTTTTAAAGGAGGGCTAGTGTTTCTTGCACAGGGAGCATGTGTAGCTCGAATATCTTCGCCTCACACGCTGCGGCCAGGCAGGACCCGAGCAATGGAGCAAGGGTGGAAAAAAAGACCCCAAGCCTTCACACCAGCTCCCTAAAACTCACTGCTCGAACCACACAACGCGCCCACGCCAGAATATATCAAATTGATAATTTTCTAGCTAGCCGCCTGATCCGGTAGGTCAACACTTGGTATCTTTGGCAAACTGGGAAGAAAAGAAAAAAAAAAAAAAAAGAAAGAAAAAAGAAAAAAAAAAAAAAGTGGTGCTAGCAGAGAGTTTGTAGGAGGTTGTGAGGCTCTCTGGGCGCACCCAGCCTCCAGAGTCGCGCTGCTCTTTGGGACAGCCCCATGAAATAGGTGACCCCGAGCAGTGCGGAGCGCGCAGCGCCCGCCTCCCGCCCGGGCACCGTCGCCGGGACTCGCCTCAGCTCCCCGGCCGGTACCGGAGGGAACCCAGGCTCCCCAACGCTCAAAAGTGACTGTCTCCCTTTCAGAGAAATGCGATTTTCCTGCCCCTTTTCACCTCTTTATCCGCAAATATTTGCAGTAAACACACCGAAACGACGCAGGTTTTATACTGCCAAGGCCATACAATTCCACAAGCGCACACCACCAACTTTGCTGGGCTGCCTCTGAGCAGCATGACGAGCCAACTCGTGACACCGTTAACACTCAACAAAGGATTTCACGTTAATTTACCCTTCCCCGGGCTCAAGAAAGGGGGGAAAAAAAAAAACCTCAGAGAAATTAAATTAAAAAAAAAAAAAAAAAGCAACCTCTGCGAGCTACAGGCACATCACCTTTGCTCCACAGGCTCGAGCAAATCGCACACCCCAATTCTCGAGCATCACAGCAAAACTGCTAAGTCTGCAAAAAAGTTATTCCCCAGCCTTGGTTGCCCCCGTCCTCTCCCAGCAGCCGCTGCCCCCAAAACTTTAGCATTTTAAGCACAAATGTAAGAGGAGACATTGGAAACAACTGGGAACCGCCATCTTACAACCCATCAAATTTCACACAAGTACTTGTCCAACTTAAGTTAATAACATTTTCTGCCAGCTGCCCCGGAGCCTAACAACCCCTCCAGGAGGATCGCTACCCCCCACTGGCCCTATCCCTATAAAATGGGTGCGCTATCTGCCTTTTTAGCCTCCCCCAGACACGTTTATTTCGGGCAGGACTCGAATCACTTGACCCAGGCAGCTCCAGATTTCACGACCGCCCCTGTTTCATCAAAATCTGCCTTTAAACAAAGGGCGCCGGGGCCGGGATGGCACCGCCGGCTGCAAATATAAATATTCTCCTCGCGGACCGTGCGCACAGAAAGGTTTTTGGGGGCGCCGGGGGGGAGTGGGGAACTAAACGCGGCCGGGGTGGGCGCGCAGCGAGCGCGCGAGCCGGGGCCGCCGCC
>JAVCKT010013250.1:10024-26391 GCA_032273925.1 Rhynchotus rufescens
ATATTAAGTGAACTGAAAACACATTAAATATCTTGATACAATCACTACTGCTGAACATTATTAAAGGTCTTTATTTCGTAAATGTGTTAGACCTAATCTATATACCTCTGTAAAGCAAAATGTTTGCCATCTAAAATTTCATCAGAATTATGTAAGCAAAGTTTACTGGAAAGAGGTATAGTGCGCAGGACTCTGGTTGCACTAGTCATCATTAAACCCAGGAACAAGGTGAGAAAAGAACATACCAGTAAGTAGTAAGGAGGCATGGTTTTTAAGTAGTTGTCAAAAGCCTGTCGCCACTTCAGATTTGGCTTAAGTTTGTGAACCTTAAACAAATCATCTGCAACAAGGAAAACAAGAAAACAAGGTTTTATTTATTGAGTACCAGACCATTAGCACTATGCGAAATTCAAGGTGTCAGGATTCCCCCCTTTTATTCCCAATCCCCCATCTCCCAATGGGGCTTCCCCACAAAAGCTTCCTTAACCTTAGGAAGAATTTGGAATCCTCAGTCCTAGCTGCAATAGATACTCTGGAATGATTCCTCAATACAGGTGAATTTGCACGGTATAATGAACTTACAACTCCTCAGAATAATAAACTTAAAATGTATGCCAGAATATTGCACACAACTCCTAGTAACATGGAAGGTATAACATCCACCTGCTAGAGAGCTTTACCTCCCTCAGCTCTTTGGCATCATCAGGGACTCTCTGCATCTGAACAAACCCAACAACATTCATTTGGTTCAATGTCCGTTTTCAACACCACTTTTTGTTCCGCCTGTATGATGAATTCAATCCTGGCTTCCAGCGAAAGCATCATTAGGTATCAGAAGGGAAGAAAGGGAAAATAAGAAGTAATAATCAGAGCTGGGAATCCCCACGGGGAGCTTTGCTGGTCCTGGCTGGCAGCAGTGGCAGGGAAGGGGGAGCCTGCAGCCCCATGCCTGTCTCTTGCCAGAGCAGCAACCTCTCCCCCGGAGGTAGACAAGACACAAGAATTAGCTACACAAATTGTTTGATGTCATTTACGAGGAGGGCAACCAGCCACGTGACTTCCTTTGGATACTGCTTTGGAAAGCCCTTGCTCATGCTGGAGGTGTGCGCACCTGTTCAGGAGTCACTAATTGGGAGCGTGTACCTATCTGTTGTGTACATGACAAACTGTACCAGTGATCCCCAAACACCAAAAGGGAACAGAGCATCTTGCTATTTATCTTTCGAGATTATAATCTATTGATTGAGATAAAGTTGCTTCTTAGGAGGCCTGTAATATGCTCGTAAAGGGAGGCTAGTGGAGGTAAATATAGGACTGAAAAAAAAGGATCTCCAAAAATTAACCGCGGGAGAGCTGCAGGAGACAGGGAGGTGCAAAGAAGAGGGTGTGAGAAAGACAGATGCAGCAACAAAATTGTTTTCTCCGGATTGAGCTTTCAGGAAGATATATTTGGAGAAGAAAATTTGACTTGCATAGCATTCTGCATAAATAGAACAGATGTTAAGATAGGATTTTCCAAGTACTCATCGTCAAACCACACTTAATTACAGGTATTTTCCAATCCAAATGAATACCATATCACATACAAGAACTACTCTACAGCTGCTCTAATTATTCTCTTTCCTGGCCTGAAGGAAGTGGGGTGGAGCTTGCAAGGACAAGTTAGAACTCCATTTTATATCTCAATATACCACATGTTTAGTGCTATTGTGCAAGAGAACTGGTGATAATATTCTGACATATGGCAAACAAAATATCCATTCTTATCTTATAAGCCTGTAAGCATTTTGCAGCAAAATGGAAGTTAAACTACACAACCTTCTCCCAAAATTCAATGAAAAACATGAATATGTTGTTAGAATATACGCTAATCTTTTAAAGTCTGTAAACTGGCTACGAGTGTAGCTTAAACCTCAGATGCTATATTGGTGATTTATTAGTATCAGTTTTTTTTTACAGTGCAGCCACACTGGGGCATAGATGTTCACAACACATATTGCTCCAAGCTAGCCATAATCCTTGATCCACAGCATGACTGTGCTCTGCAAAGTCAGACGCAGAGACGCCTCTCTGATCTTTGCTATCCAAAAAAAGTAGTTCTGAAATGCAAGGAGAACTTCAGCAAAGCTCCATCCTCTTTACCGTGACAGCAGCACGAACTCACTGCAGGAACCCCAGCCTTCTAGAAGGAAGAAGGTCATGGTGGTCAACACAGCCATGGGTTTTAATGAAAACATCACCATCAACATCTTACCTGCCTCTGCTGCAAGAGTTCAAGACAGATATACACTTCTCAGCAGATTGCAACACAGCAGATTGAAATGTACTTTTTCCACTGTGCTCTGGGCTGCATATGAGCATTTATTTAAGTAAGCAAACAACTGATAACTCAGTTAACTATTTCTTTTGTAGATTAGATCTTTTAACCTTTGTAAATAAAATCCAAAAGTACTGAAAGAATTCTTTCATAGAGTAGCTTTGATCCAACCTATTGATTTCCAGATGCTACTCTCTGGACAGCCCAAAAAGCATTTAAATAAAATTCTTTTCACTTCTACTAAACTCAAAGGGAGCTAAAAGCATTGGATAATTTGGAAGATGGTATCAGAAGCCATTAGGAAAGAGCCACAAACTGTAACAATTCAAGAGAACACAGGTAAAACTACAGACAGCAGTTAATTTAATCTGTGTGCACCACAAATAGTCTTTACCAGTAAACCACCAAAACTGTGACAAACACGGTACTAATATCTTTAAAATTCTGTACCACCCTACAGGTTTTGACGTACTTCTAATCTTAGTGAATAAGTGTATTAAAAAAAAGGCAAACAACAGTTTATTTGAAACCTGATTATCAAAGTAACTCAAGTCTGTATCATGTAACCTGAAGTTAAAATTTAACCATTTTCTAAAATTACCACCCACATTAATTCCACCTAAGTACAACACTTTTCTCTGCCAATTCCTGTAATTCTCCAAGCTTTCCAATGCCTCTATATTAATAGATTAGATCCTTCATTTTAAACAGTCGAGTCTCATCATTGTAACATTTGTGCAAATAATAACCTTCCCTGCAGAAAACCAAGCCAAAAATAAGGAGCTACAAGGTAAAACAGTATCTAAGTATAAAAGGGTAGGGCATTATTCTCTTCTTCCATTGGTACAAAGTATGTATATATATATATATGTGTATATATATATATATACACATATATATATTTGTAGGCTCTCTCCAGAAAACTATAAAAACATCAAAGAAGCTGTCCATGTTGCAGTCCTTCACGGGCAGGCATCTTCTAAATGCTTATCCTTCTGCACATTTAGACTCATGGCAAAAGGTTATTAATCATCTCATGGCTTTGCACCAGTGCTGTTTCACCACTGCTTCTGCTGACACTGGCAGAGAACAAGCTCTCCCTTTGGAAGAGGACAGTTCAGCTGCAACCACACGTGCCACAAGATCTGTCTTACCTCTGTAAGAGCTGGTGACCAGAGCTGTGTCAGCTCTGGATATCTCTCAGGATAACAGTGAATTCTGCAGCTTCACTCTTAACAGCCACATTAAGTGGCTCCTTAAAAAGCTCTGGATTCTAACAGCAGATCCATTACCACTGAATGCAACTCTTTATATATCTCTTTGTTAACCATATAGAATTTGTATACTAGAATTTATATTTGTATACTAGAAAAAAACACACTCAGTTTAAAACTCAAACATGGAAACTTCACACTCTCCTTTAAAACAATTTCAGAAATTTAAGATGTGGGATACCAGGTGAATGTGAGTGAACTGCAGAAGAGCACTACCAATACTGAAGAAGTGCCTGCGTCCATAAAACCGGAAGACCTTTTTACCCCTGCCAAGCAGGGCAGGGGAAGGACATGGATTGCCAAGAAAACCATGGCAGAATCATAAATGTCAGCATCAGAACCACACCAAAATGAATGTGGGAATTAATCCGGTATCAAAGGTGACTAATTAACTAGTAGATTTCCATCAGTAACTCAGCAGCAGGTTCACAGAAATTGTAATTTAGTCTAGAAATATCCCACTTGCACACTCTGGGGCTATTATTCAGCTGCATGGATGATTACTCGAGACAAATTCACATTACCAACAAGAATGTATGTTCTTTTTTGGTTATTACCAAATGGTGATTATTGTGGGATGGTGAAAAAGCATTCTTGAACTGTTTCACCTAGAACTAAAGGCAATACTCTTTTAAAATACAGGGCATTCAATGTTATTTGTTTTACATTTTCACTGTTATTCTGTATCACTAAGCACACCCACAAAAAAAAAAAGAAAACAAAAGTCCTAGAGCATCGCATCTACAGTTAGAACAATGAACAGCAGCCAGGAACCTATTCTCTCTTTACACTCACAATTACTATAGCATCTATTCATACAGAAACTTTTTACATTGTCTTTCCTGTTTAAAAAAAAAAAAAAAAAAAAAAGTCATTGTGGGAATGAAAAAATGTTGGTCCTTTGGGCAGGGAAGAAACACAGGCTGTTTCATTGCTCTGTTTCTCCTTACTATGCTGAACTGCATGAGGGAATTTCCCTTTTCCCAACACCCATAAGAAACCCTGCATTTGATCTTCCAGTCAAAAATAAGCTGCTGCAAGAGCAGCTACAAAACCTGGATACACCACACCCTAAAGGAGGGAAAAGAATGGAGGTTGAAGCTTACTCCAGGTTAAGGAAGAGGCTACGTGTCTAGGAGGTGAACAGCATCAAACATGCACTGGAAGCAGGTAGCTCTCCTCCTCTGCTGGAGAGAAAAAAAGGGAGAGGGGGTATGAAAATCCTCTCCTCCCAAATTATATTAAAGAGTTTGCAACATTCTCTACTCTCTGATCTCCATTATTTTATAATGTCTCAAACTAAGGCAGAACACTAACCGTTACTGTTTTTATTTCATTTTGAAGTAGTTATATCAGCAGAGCAATGTAAATATTGTACCTACCTAGCAATGGAAGTAAAACAGGATAGTTGTAAGGCATCACAAAGAGGTTTACACAGGTTAAAGTAGTGCTTGCTTTTAAATACCCGAACGGATGGCCAAGTTCGCTGTATTTTCCACTGCTACTCACAAATACCTGATAAAGAACAAGAGGTTTCACTGTATCATAAGAACACGGAGTATATTAAGCACAGAGCACTTAAAATTAAAACAATCTGACTCCAACTCCTTTAAGACAGCAGACTATTAAGGACAGCCAAGTTGAAAGTTGCACACATCAAAGGTGAGCATACACTTAGATTCCTCAATCATAAAATACAGAGATGCAACATTTAGCTATATCTCCAGCAGGGAAAAGCTTTTCACATATCACCTTTGGTGAGCCTACTTTTAAGAGATGCTCTGAACAGCCTTCTAATTATTGAGAACAAAGTAAAGGTGCATCTGTTAAAGGTATTATAAAAAAACAGATTTAAAATTAACCCTCTGATTCGTACATAAAACAGTACAATCAGAATTTACTAAATTGATAAATTTGTTATACATACAAATTAAACACATTCAAGAAAATTCTACTAATTATACCAAGTATCACATTCTTGATTTTTTTTAAATCATGTGTAAGAGTATTAAACCTTGAAAAAAACTTTGTCTTTTAATTCTCTCCTCTTTTCCCCCCACTTGATGTGTAAAGAACCAAGTTTGTTAAATGCTGTCCATGATAATTAGCCTATTTCTCTATTTTGTGAAGGTGAGAAATTGAAAAAAAAATATTTTGAGAAACTGCAGAGAAATTTTAAAAACTAAGACTGTTTGTTATCAATGCATTCATACCACTTTTGCAATTAACTTGCTAAAAGTATCTTCAATTTTTCTTCTAATAATAGTTGTTATGCTTGCAGTTACAATTTAATACTTACTGGAGGTGGGATGGAACTAATAATAGAAAGACCCACTTCACAAACCCATTCCAGATCACACTAAAAAAACTCCTGGTGTATATATGGAGCTATCCTTTACAGGAACACCACAGAGAATGGAATTATACGGTTTGTTCTAAAGAGGATGCAGAAAAAGGTCACTTGTCCAAAATCACTAAAGCAGCACGTGGCAAAGGACTTCAGCACCAGGACTGTGACATCTTCAAGACCAAGCCAGCTGCCAGTCTAGTCAACAGAACAGCTTCCATGCAGTTCCCATTAGCAGTACCAGCTGCCTACTGGAAATTGTTACCAAAAAGGTCTTTGCAGGTATGATGGAAACCAGTGCTAGTTTCTTCCCTGTAAACAAATGGAAGTCTGCAAGAGAATTTCAGTTTAGCAAAAAATGGAACCCTAACGGACGCATTTCTTACCAAAATGTGACTGATGTCAGAAGAGAATTAAATGAACTTAAAAAGCTTACAGAGAAAAATGCCTTCCAACTTGGGATAATTCTATTAGAAAGGAGGTAACTGAGACCATGGCAGTTTCTTCTCTTCTGCCACAGAGTCTGACATCAGACCCTTGCTCTAGAGTGGCACAAAGTCTAAGATCCTGCTACTTTACGATATGCATTACAATTCCAGAATCAAACAAAGGTCAAATACCTGCCAGCAGGTATGGGGAGACTTTCGTTCCAAGATGTATTGTGTTAACGGTGAAGGCTCCAGCTCATACTTGTCAAAAGGAAGCTTGTCTATCACCATGGGTTCACAATCGACACAGGAAAACCTCACAACGGGGTGAGCTGTGCGTGGAGGCTAAAAGGAAGAGGAGAAACATAACAGACCAATTGTCTGGAACAACTTGTGAATAAGTCAATCCTCTTTATTAAAAGAGGCAGACTTCATAAATATACATTTTAAAATTCAGCAAGATTAAACTCTGTTTGCATAATTTCCTTTAAAAACAAAAATATAACGTAAGCTCCCACAACATGATATAGGCCAATTACCTGAGTATTTCTTTGATTTAAGAAAAAAAAAAAAGAAAAAAAATCCCACAACACTAGCACTCACATTACCCCAAGAGGGTAATAAGGTTAAAATTTATTTATATTTTAAAGTCTCCTCCTCAGTCAATCCATAAAATGACAAATGATTTAAAGAAATTTCAGCTCTGCTTCATAGCTCAATGCTCACAGAACTATACACGTGAAATCATGCACATTTCACAAAGAGCATTCTAGATATCCCCTGACGAGTTTCAACTTCATCATGAATTACGGTGGGAGGAAAGCGATGGCAGGGGGAAGTTTCTTGAGCACTCAAAGTGCAGAAACAGAATATATCCAACAAGCATGAAATACTTAGAAAGGCCCTAAGACATGCCTAAAGCATGGCCAGTTTAGACAGGAGAAATGAATGCTGTTATTTCCTCATTTTGTAAATGATGCAAATCTTCACTAACAGTTGTAATTCTTTCTTCTAGTAACAGAAAAGTCCATATATGAAGTTCGGATAAACAGAGGTATACAGTGGATTTTCTATCCTGCTAAATAAAAATAAATCCTCCTTATTCCATTTGAGTACTTTTTATTAAGCTTCTGATTAATATTTTAAAGGCTCACTAGAGTTTGTGCTGTATGTAGTCCTTTAAAAGCTTATAAAATAGAGCTGTAAAAACTGTTTACCAAATTAGCTAACCAGATGCATTGCAACAAGCCTTTCAGATGCAGAAAGCATGACAGCATACAATATCTACATTAGATTACATGATTCTGCTTTATAACAGTTTGAACTACTACTTTTAAGCAAAGTCAGATCTTTCGAACAGAGCTAAAGACTGCATTATTATTAATTTTCAGTCAGTTTAATTAGACGTAGAATTCCTTTCTCAGTTCTTATTTTACTTACCAGTGTTGGTGAATTCTGGTCAGGCCAAAAAGATTCCGGAATTGGCCAATGTCCAACAGGAACACCAGTTTTAGGGTTAGGCCGCACATAAATGAGTTTATGACAACTATGCCACGGTTGAGAAACAAATGAATTGATGGGCCTGGATGAATCAACAAGTCCATCTAAAATTTAAGCAAAGCAAAATAACAACAACAACAAAGAAAAAGAAAAAAAGAACACGGCATGCATTTGCTTCTCAGCAAAATTTCTGCATTAGCAACCAATAAGGTGTTCCATTACACTATTTTTCAAAGATATACATGCAGGTCTTTATATGAGTGGCTACAAGAGCTAAATATCAGTGTGGAAAACAGAATCATCTGAGTGACAAGGGTAATATTTGCCCACACCTACCCTCCTGCTTCTGTGGCACTGTAGTTGAATGGCAATCAGTTACAGCATAGCCACATCTTGTAGGAATAGTTAGCTACTTAAGTTCAGCACTTTGACATGGATCTGATATATGATAACAAGTCTTATTTTTAGCTTTGCTGCACTTCTAAAATTGATCATTTGCATTTACAGTCTTTTTACAAGGGATGCAAAACTCACTAAGCAATATTGCCACTCACAGAAACTGAAAGTGGGGACAAATTTTGTAGAAAAATCAGACACGACAGACTACGACTGTCACCACTCAAAAACTCTGTTGTCTACTGCAAAGATGACTGTTTTCTGCCAGTTCTCTGTATGTACCAGCAGATACTCACTCCCCTTCACACTGAGGTGATAGCAGCCACGCAACAATACAGAATTTCAGAATTGGCTTCAGAACACTATTTTTCAAGGCAAATAGCACCGCCGACATCACCAACAGAATCTTTTTTTTTAATGAATATTTTACACTATTAATTTGCCCTGCTTTAGAGACAACTAGTCAACACTACGCAAACAGTGTTTGGGTTCATTGCCTTATATACAAAGGGATCTTTACAGCTTTGATGAGTTCGATTACATTCATCTCCAGTTTAGAACCTCCTTGATCCACATCAAGTTGGAAACTCTCAATATTCTTGTCCACAGTACTCATGTCCACAGTGTGTCATCACCTAACTGTGGTAAGAAACAATTCCCTCAGCTGTTCTGCCATGTAGGTGAACATCTGTGCCAGAGAGAAGAGGCTTTGCCAAGGAAACTGCATTAGAGGCAAGCCTTAAGCATGCTTCCCAAAAAATGGAAGCAAAATAATGAGGAAAAAAATATATAAGGCAAAAAAGGTGATTAAAAATGAGAACAGGGATAAAACTGACTTTGCCAGGATGCTCAGAGGAGCTTAAAAACTATTATGCTTCTTATGTAACATCCTCATTTTCTAAATACGAACTGCTCAGTTCTCTCTCTCTCCTTCCTTTCAGTCATGAAATTCTGCAAATCTCAGAAACTATTCCACATTAAGAGTACATATTTTTTTTTCCTTATTATGCACTCTACTTGCAGCGAGCAAATAATTACTGTTCTTTCTTTTTTTTTTTTTTTTTACTTGCAGCTAGGAACATGTTATTTAATTGTTTTGTGATTAAGAAGCTGAATGAAAATGCCTAGAAGCTAAAAAAAATTAAGAGATATTTAAGGACTTAAATATGCCAGTCTTTAATTTAATTAATTGAAAACTATATCTTGACAGCATCAGAATACAAACCCTACCATTTCCTGCAAACATTCACTGCCCCTTGTTGCTTTCCTCAGAACTGAGAAAAAGTGACTGGAAAGCTAGCAAGCACGTAAAAGAACAGCCATACAGACATATGGCATCTCTCAACTTATTAAGGATTAAACTAACACTAGTAAAAATTCAGCAAAAACAAGACTAAAACACACATGCATGCAACTCAGTTACAAAAAGAATATCCATGATGATCTGGCTATTTAAAGAGATACCAGAACTATATCACTGATGCAGGTTAGACTTAAATGGTTAATCACTTTTGGGGGGAATATATTAAACCCCTGGTGCATCCTGTACCTTACAGGGAAAGGCAGGAAGCAAATTTAGACATTTAAGGATATCTGCATGCATACAAAATCTATCTTTTTGAGTACCAAAGGGAAACAAAAAAAAACCAAACAAGTCAACACCACAGTCACTGTACCTTCTCCAATAGGAGCGGGATCTGGTCCTGACTTTTCAAAGTTAATTACAACTCCACTTTGCACTTTTTGAACTAAAGACTCTAAACACTGATTCAACATTCTTTGTGTCCGAACACAGTAGGAACGACCTAGGCAAGAGAAAAACAGTAATGGAAAAACAAGAAAGCAAACTTTGGACAATCTTAATTAAGGAAGACATTTTGTTACACAAATCACCTTGTTAAGGCTTTCAATTTTACCTAAAATAAGAGCAAGTTTAATAAAAGCTAATGTAAAAAGCAAAGTATTTTTCAAATGTAATCCAAGCTGAAGTTTCTTATCTCATGAAAACTCGTTAGTAAAATAAGCTTTGAAGGCAGCATGAGGCTGGTCCAGCCTAGGCTTAAATCGGTCCTTAAGAACCTCTGATTTCACCAGGACTTCATAATACATCTGTTTTTGTTTTTCCAGACCTACCCAACTCTAACAGAATCCCTAACATCCCCTCCCAGTAACACTGTTTTTCACACAACAATTAAGCAAGTACTCTGATGAAGATATAGAAGAAACTCTAGAATCAACTCCTTTAAAATTACATCTAGCTTATTAGCTGCAGAGCAGAACTACCTGTCCCACTCACTCAACATTTAAATAGCAAAATTCATGGCTGTGCAAAGCCAACTTGCACAAGGGCAATCTGATTCTCCAATCCCATCACATATTTTAGATTTCTTCTGTGCTACTGGAAACCAGGCTCATAAAGCACCATTCAGGCCCACATAGAACCTGACTAATCTGGACATGGTGTTTAAAAGGAGAAAAGCAAGAGATAAACCTGAACCAAAAGGAAATACCGTTTCAGTGAGATACCAGATGTAAATGAGAGTAAGGACCATGGAGTTACCTCCTGTGACTTCACACATCTGCGTGATGGCAGATTCATCGGTAGGCACGCTCCCGAGCTGCTCTGGCTCCGCAGAGGCAGCTCCCGGCAAACGCAGCACTAGAGCAAACAGCCTTTGATCCCAACGAAATGGTTCTTTGGTTAGTTCACTCCCAGGCAAAGGAGAGTTCAAAGGAAGATGAAGCTAATAAAGAAGGATTTGAGAAGTATTTTTAAGTAGTTGTTAGGTCATCTGAAAACACAGTAGTCAAAATTTTAATTACTTTATAAGACAAAGGGCTTTCCCTTCTCTCCTATTCACTAGTTTATCTGAAGTTAATATGCTATATAGGATACTATATATTAGCATGCTATAGAGCATACTAACTATAGATATGCTAACTCCAAATTTGATGGGTGCACAATGACAATATAGTTCCTTTTCTCTATAACGTAAGTTGCATGAAATGGAAGGAAAAAATAGGAAAAAAATGCAACTGATATTCTTAGTGTAGCACGAACTTGCAAGGTCATCATTTGAGCAAATCTAACACAAGTTTACCTCCTCTTGAACTCCAGCTGTATTTGTCAGTTTGTTTCCATCTGTGATGGTAATTAAAATAGATGGCTCCAAAAAGAATGGATTCCTTCCCTAGAGATGAAAGCACAGGAATAATAAGAGAAATACTCAATTGTAAACATATATTTTTATCATGATAAACAGCAAGATGATCAGTCTTCACAATAAGCCTGTAATTTTCATTAAAAAGGTGTGAGTACAGAGAACTACTTAAATAGTGCTACACTGGGCGCTCACAAACTCCAACTAGTTGCCTGAACACATTTTTAAAGTTACTACTCTGTTCTTCAGTAACACCATCACTCTCCTGTATCCCACAAAACCAGTACATAAATTAACACTAGCACAGAGAACTCAGAATTTCCTGACTGTGAGACACAAACAAAAATTTGAACTGCCTCCTTTGGAGTGAGGGAGGACAAGACAGGTTGCTAACTAAACATGACAAATAAAACTGCTAAGCAGATTCACTGACATCACTGTACATTCATGGTACATACTCCCATACAACAACTGTACATCTATGGTCTGAGGGATTTGTATTATTGCTTTCTCTGTAGTTTAACAAGAAAAAGAATACTAATATATTCTAGAGAAGTCAGGACAGATGTCCTAACATGTTTCTCTGCTGCATGTGAAAGCAGAAAAAATGAACTGTCCTTTAAGTTTTATACACGGTTTTCCAACAGAATATAAAAGAATTATAAAAAGCAAAAAGATAAACTTGAACTATCAAAATTTCTCCAACAAAAAGAATACCAAATTACAAAAGATGAAGACTACAGAGAGATCTGTTACCTGTCCATAGTTGTCTATTCCAGACACTAATCTATTGAGATTTAACAAGTCAAATGATGATCTGAGGGCCTGACCAAGGGTTGTTAGACCTGAAGCTTGCAGGTTTTTCAGTTCATTCATAAATGTTGCGTGATTTTCCTTCCAGCCAGCCTGAAACAGAAAACAAAAAGAGCTTATTAGCTATTTTAGTAACAACCTGTGAGTTGTCATTAACAAACCTTGAATTGTCATAAATCTCCATTTGCAAAAGAAATGCGGTTATATTTCTCATTAGCAGACACATGGCACCGTTTTCTTGCTACATACATCTAATGCACATCTTACAGAACAATTAATGGGCAACATACAGTAAGTGCATAATGGGATACTGACAAAACACATCATCTAGTGCTTGAACAACTGCTTAGAGCTTTTCAGTATCTCACAGCTCAAAATGTGGAGATCACAAAAAACTTTTTGCTGATAAGGCTTGCAGGTAACTCAAAGGAATAGCGGGAAGTGATGAGGCCAGATTAGCCCTACCAAGCATTCCAGATCCCATGGTAAGCCAGGCTAACACATATATTGTCATCAACAGCTGTGATTCATATTTCTTCCTCCTAAAAGGTGTCATGCTTCTAGAATGGGAGGTTGTTATGGAAAACATCACCTTGCAGGGAACTGGGACAGGATTTAAGCTGTCCCAACCAAAAAATAGCAATCCTGGATATTCACACAATTATCAGCCTTGCTATCTCATCTGTCTGATCTGTTCTTAAAGTAAGCAAGCAGTTATTCACCCAGGCTCGCTATCTGCCGACAGCACCAGAGACCTTTCCATACTTCACATAGAATCCTAGTTACACCAGGAGAGAATGATTTCAGACAGTCTGATTTTTGCTGGGACAACCTCTGAACAACCAATCATCATGTGAAAAAGGTTGTCTCCTCCCTGGCTGCACTGGTCTGGGAGTAATCACCTACCAACTATTCCATGTTGTGCAAGAATCTAGGAAGACAGGATTTTCCTGTACTTTTTAAAAAGCTACATCCCACTCCTGATTTTAAGTACACTCTGTGGGCTGAGTAGATGGTAATGGAACAAATACCAAGTTTTGAGCAAGAACGGAGCACTTCCTCACTATCATAGCTTAGCAGAATATGGTATGTTGTCAGCTGAGCCATGGCAACTCCCCCGTCACAAGCTCTCATCCCAAGGCAAGTACAAGGTGACAACTTTGCTCACCACCATCACTGCAGGGTAAGTGACATATTTGCAGCTGGAAACCATAGGTTTGATTCCCTTCATTCCACTCCCCAAATCAATCATCAGCCACTCAGCTCCAGTGCTGGGATACACAAGATTGTGTATCCCAATGTGCAAGACCAACATGTTCATTATCTGTTTTTTTTTTTTCCCCAAAATAAACTGCATGACACTCCAAAACACACCTAACATCTTCATTAAGAGCTTTAACCCCTTGCTTTGCTACGTTGAATAGGTTTGGCCCATCCAAAACTCAGAAGGTATCCTTGGAGTTAACAATTACAAGGAACTTTTGATCCCTATGAACTCTTAGATACAAGTGAATGCTACATTTTGTCTGGCAAAAACACTTATCAAATGAACTAAGTTTCCTGGGAATAAACAGGTCCTACTTCAAATGGTGTTCTTCTGTGAAGGCTGCTGTTTGAGTTTCTTTATTGCAGAAGCACACTGGGGAGCAAAGCACTTAAAAGAGAAGCATTACTTCTAGGCTGTTGCTCTGATTGGTAAACTTAGGAAGTGCTTCTTTTAAATAGCAAAATTTCTCACAGATATTTTGAGATGTTGCTATTTTTCTGTTTTCAAATTGTTTGCTTCCCTTCCAATGCCTACTGTGTTCGATCTAGGAGCAATGTGGTTGCCTGCGTGCAAAACATGCTGCACTTTTTTCTCTGTTGCATAACAAAGTATGCCAAAGATACAAAAAAGAAGCTGATCACCCATTAGTTTGACTTCTAAGAACACTTACTTCTCCGTTACATCCTACAGGCTCCCACAGGACCTTGAAAAACTAACCCCAGGAGCCCTGTGCACATTTGTTAAATAAACAAAATCGTACCAGAAAACTTTTGATTAAGGGAAGAAGGGCAGAAGATGCAGAATTTGATTAATATTAGATCTAGGTTCAAATAAAGGTCTGATTAGTTAACATATTCTGTGTTAGTTAACATTAATGTTATCATGTTAGTTATCATATAATGTTATTATATTAGTTAACATATAGTTAACAATCTTCAAAAATTTATCTTCCAAACAACCTTTTTCTACCAAAAATACCAAAGTTAATGATAAGGTAGTCTATTTTGGTACATGTTTTTTTCCTAGGTAAATTCTAATCATTGAGCAACTGAGAATAATTAAAATGTAATTTAGGGATAGAAACTCAAGCCTCAGTAATAGTCATATATGCAATAAAATCATTCTTAAGGTAAAATAAAGACAGTCAAATATTTAACACAGCATATGGACAGTTCAAAAAAAGCACTTTAAAGTGATTAAATAATAATCCTTACTAAATACAAAATACAGCTACTAATACTTCTTAGGAAAAAAGCACTGCTTCTATATAGCACTACTTTCATCTCCCAGGTAACTATGAAATCAAAAGTAAATATTAATTTAGATGTTTACGAACCAACTCTAATATTGACAGTCAATTTTTTCATCTTCAATATTACTTTCTTGTCATCGTCATATGCAGAATTTATTAGTAGCAATGCAAGGGGCTTCTATCTTGCTACGGTGCTACTATATTATCCTTTGATATTTTATAAGAACAAGCAATTCTAGCTCCTCCATGCATACCAACAGATTTTTGAAGTCAGATGCAAAGATGCCTGTAGAATTAAGCACCCACCCTTCTTGTTTATGCCAAGAATGGGCAAAAATGCAGTGTGATTTACCCTTCTGTGTCAATAACTACAAGTTTTGATACCATCCTATGAAACCCTGAGATTTGCAAGTCCCTAAAAGCAGCAGCATCCTCCTCTCTAGCAGTTGGCATTTGCCTTTGCAAACAAAAAATATGGAGAAAGCCAAATCTAGCTGAAAAGCAATATTATTTTTTGTTAGCTTAGCTTTCAGCTAAATCTGCCCTATTTCACCATACAGCTACAGAGTCATTTCACCTGCTTCAAAATACAAGTAAGTTCCAATAGTTTCTTTCAGTAGGCCAAGGGCCCGAATCATCTAGTTTCAGACTGAGGCCAAGCTGAAGAATCTAGTGGAGCAGAGAGTCTAGTTACCTCAGGGCTAGTAGAAAGTCTCAGGGCTAGTAAAAAGAGGTAGAATTAAACAGCCAATGACAGTCTCACTCAGAATCAGTAGATTAAAAAGAACTTCAAGACTCATTAAAAAAAAAAAAAAAAAAAAAAAAAATAAAAAAAAAAGTGGGAGAGTTTATCTTACAAAAGCTTTGGTGAGCTTGTTTGTTTAAATCATCCTATATTCATTATCAAAATACAAACAAAACATTACCAAGCTTTGGACATGTTTAACATCCCACACTGTAACCCCACCTACACTGTCATATCCACTGTTTTTAATTTTATTTAACACCACAACACTTTAAGGCCACATGGCTGACAACTATTTCATAACCTGCTTCTGGTCAGCCAGGACAGCTGGAACACAACTACTCCAGCTCTGGAGCACCCTCTCCCAGTTGCATGAGCTCCACATAATCTGCAGAGCTGGAGCTTCCCAAGCTTCAAGCCTTAGCCCATAGCGCTTTTACAGCAGATGCTGAAGGACACTGGATTATGGAATTGCTCCACATTACTTGAGAAGTTGTGTAGCAGGGAACACATTCCTATATGATCTAGAGTTTTCCTGTCCTAGCTTCAGTAACTTAATATTTATGGAAATGTTAGCATTTACCCAGATTCCTATTCTATCTCCATTTCCAAGTCAGCCAGAGTCATAACTAGGTAGCCCAGTTACACTATGACAAAGTGAAGCAAAAGGGGAGTGGAAGAATGGTCCTAGTACCATTTTCTTCCCTTCCCTGGGAGGAAAAGGGACACATTGCTGGTGGATACAGAACAGTCCATGTCCATACTCCTGATTTTATTGCTTTTTTTTTTGATGCTGAGGAAGATCTACTACCCGGGTATAGCTCACAGTAGAAAAGAAATATTTATCATGCTATAAAACACCCTGTA
>JAVCKT010013256.1:4800-17887 GCA_032273925.1 Rhynchotus rufescens
GTAAACCATCCAAACACAGGAGCTAATGAGAAAAATATCACTGCCTTAGGTCTTTACCCTACGTAAGTAAAGACAATGTTACTAACTTGATAGTTTATCATCTTATCAGCTGACTCTTTGTTTCT
Organism: Rhynchotus rufescens; assembly: GCA_032273925.1. Taxonomy (NCBI): domain Eukaryota; kingdom Metazoa; phylum Chordata; class Aves; order Tinamiformes; family Tinamidae; genus Rhynchotus; species Rhynchotus rufescens. The sequence goes on from JAVCKT010013256.1 coordinate 4,926, forward strand.
CTAAGTTCATCAAGTGCTGTTCCAACTAAGGAAAATTCATTTAGTGTTTGCAGTAAGGCAGAGGCATGAAGTGCTGGAAAAAAAATGGGGCTATAGGGAACCCTCAAACATGGAGCTTTCACATTCAGTAGGTCTAAGGAAAAGCAGAGATGCTCATTCCCCTCCAGGGCACAAGGTGGAACTAATAACTTTCTGCCAACAGGTGGAGCCCAGTACTGTCAAGATTCAGTACTGGGAACAGGAGCTTCATCAATGTCTGCCTGTGAGCTGACAAAAAGGGCGAAATTCCCAGGTTCAGCTCCTGCGTGCTGCACCTGAAACCAGTGCAAGGCTGCTCTTCTTGTGTGTTTGTACCTTTAAGTCCTTGATGCGTGTCTCCAAACCCCTCATCTGCTCCAGCGTGTGGGAGCTCGCCCGGACGTTCTGCAGCTGAGACTTAATCAGCTGGAGCTCGTCACCTATTGTGCTCAAATCCTTGAGCAGGGTAATTACACAGCTATCGCAGGCTGCAAGCACAGGGCACAAACAAAGGGAAACAATACATGTTATTGAGATTTTGCAGAGAACAATCCTCGGAGTGCATTGATAAATAAGATGCAATGGAAACTTTTTGATGCTTGTTACCTTGTGTGACCCGAAGAACAAAGGCAACAGCAAGGCCCAGAGTATCAAAGTGAGTGACCAAACCCAGAGGTAAGAAGGAAGCCCCAACTACATTTGGCTAAATTGCCTTTTTCATCTTATTTCCCAAGTGTTTGCTTGATTGTTTCCTTTTTAAAGATGCACTGCAGGACACCACCATCCCTTTTTAAAGTCTGCCATCTTTAAGCAGTCATCAGTATATATCCATAGCCAGCAATCAGCAACCTAAGTGCAATTCTGTTTTATTACTTACAGTCACAATCTTCATCAGGATCCACATCTTTTGGTTCATTATTTAAGCATTCTGAAATCAGAAAACTCTCATCAGTAACGAAGACTTTCTAATGGAAATGTTACTATTGCAATTTTACACTCACTTTCCACGGTTGGCAGCCATGAAAACACCACGTAGCCCTTTCACAAATCCAGAACCAGGGTGAACCAGCCAGAGTTCAGCTCAGTTCAGCTCCCCCTGGCACCTTGCTGGCATCTACGCCTTACTCATCCTTCCAGGGCTGACTGTTGCCTCCTAACACAGGCCACTTGCCAGAGAGCCTCTTGCTGCTACACAACAAGGCTGCTGAACCCAGTCCATTTTGCCTTGAATAACAACACTGTGGTGGAAGCCCTGGCTATAGAGTCTCCTACTTAAAGCATTTACCCAGGACAGTTTCAAACCCTTTATCCACCTCGCCATCTACATTTGAACCACAGATTCTTATTCCCCAAACGATTCTAACCCACAATATATAATTTCCTGGGAAATGTTTATAGCTTTCTTTCGTGGCTGCTCCAGGTTGGAGCATGAAAAGATTAACGGGGCTTGAGAGAAACCCAGAGCATGCGGACGGCCCCGTCCACAACCCAAGGCACAGCCTATAGGATGTGTAGGTGCTGCTGACACGCCAACCGGCGAGCCAGCTCAAGCACTGCCTCTCCCATGGGCTGAGATCTTATGAAACCCGCTGCAAGAAGGTCAGCAGGAAGTCTCCAGGAATATGCATGATTCTTACCCTGAATTCCAGCTTTTAGGAGGCAGGAGCTGACTCCTAAAAATATCATCGTATAAGACAGGAATCTCCCCGTCTTTATGCCTAGGTGCCTGTTACAAATTTACTCCTATTGACTACTGAAAAATTCACAGCGGGGCTGCCATTGCCTGTTGGAAAGGGCTGAGCAAGTCTTTTCCTTCAGATGATGCACTTAGGATCTAGCAGCCTTTGCTGCTGCTGCTGTCAAGAGTCAACAACAGCTACAGTGATAAAATTAGACCTGAACTTTAACAGTAGCGTGAAACAGCCTGGAACAGACTGCCTAGCTGTGCCATTTCCTTTGACACTTGCCCATTAAGCCATCAGGAGGTTAAACAGCACTGGTAGTGAGCATTCCTGCCAAGAGAAGGAAAGTCACAAAGAATCTGTTTGTAAGAGAAAGATGAAAATTATTTTGAAAGCAAATACACGTGCAGTCCTGCTGTTGTATAATTCAGCTAGCACCAGATACATTTCAGCTGTGGCTATGAAGTATCAGCTAAACAAAACTATTATTGCAGCTTGTGCACAAATGACATCAGCCAAGAAATGATGAAATGAAAACCTTCAGCCAAGTGCCAAACATCACGCACGTATCAACCTGCTAGAACATGCTGTGCTGCTGATCACAGAAGGTTTTATTGCTAACGTAGAGAAAAAGATGGCTGAATAGAATATAGTGTTGGAGACAAACTGAAAACAAACTGGCTTGCTGAATTTTGCCCTGAGGATTAGTCTGTCCTAGAAAACTCGTGCTTCAAAAAGGAAAGAAAGGTAAAACATCAAACAAAGCTTGAATCTGTTCCACAAAATATAAATGTAACGAAGAAGCCTCATTTTAATGATGAAACAGAAAATTAGAACTAGCCTTCAAAAAACTGTTTCAGGTACCCACTGCAGTTCACATCACGATCCTTAAGTCACTTGATTATAGTCTCAACAGGAGAGCAGGGAAACGAAATGTGAGATAGGAGTGTATTAGTCTGACACTTCACTAGAATGAGAGAAGGAAAAGCTGCCTCTGGTGAAAGAAAAGTATTTTTTGTTTTGAGAGAAAAAACATGGGAGAATCAAGAACAGCACCTGCACATTTATGAATGAAGAGGCACCTCTTTCAAAGGAAAGAGGTGAATCACAGTACGGGCTGAGGGACACAGACGTAGATCATTTACTTCAGAATTACAGTAGATAAAGCAAACATGTACCTGTGGTGTAATAGCCTCTGAAGAGCCTATCTGGTAGGGAAGTATATGTAGGACTGATACTAGGAAAATTAAGGAAGTTGCAGTCTGCAGATAGGTGTAGAGCAGGATTTCCAAAACAGCCTCCTGAGTACCAGTCAGATGCTGATCTTCCATGGCAAACACAGTTAGCTTAGATACCTCATACAGCAGTGCCTGACACACACTGAAGATGTTACTAATCTGTCTCTGATACCCTTAAAAAGGGATATTAAGACTGCTCCATGAGGCATGTTTCATAACCCCTAATACAGAGTGGCAAGATATGATAACTATTTTAAAGGAGAAATATTAATGCATTTATATACACGTCCGTGAAACAGAAAAGCAAAATATAACTGATAATGTTCAGAAAGGAAAATACACGACAAAATGCCCTGCAAGGGCAAGCTCAGTGATTCAGCAGAGCTCTTTCATTAGTATGCTCTTATATTTCACAAAACCTTACATTTGTTGAAAAATGAGCTCCATTTCTTTTAAGTCTAGGTACTTCCTTCAGCTCAGCTTATCAGAAGATCTTACTGCTCTGCTGCCCGGAGTGTCAACATGTTCACAGGCCCTTGCGTACCTCCAGTCAGGTGGTCACAGCTCACCAGCTGCCCATTATTGTTACAATTACATTTTTGACAGTAGCCTCCATATTTTTGTGGATTTCCAAAATATCCAGGAGCACAGCTAGATAAAAGAGACACAAATATAGTTGTATTAAGTATTTGAACCTGATTCTGGGAAATATATTTTCACATAACAAAGACCCAATCCTCCTCCTGAAGAAACTGTCAAGTAGTAGATTTCATTTCTTGACTTAGACAAAAACCATCTATTTTTGGTTTACAGTATACTCTGCACTCCGTTAAAAATCTCAATCCAAGCACTACAGAAAACGTTTCTAAAAATAAAATAACTCCCACAGTGCTCATCTAAAAATAATTCACTTGGTCTATAAAAACACACAGGCACAAAAACACACACTTCAAGAGAGTTTTGAAAGGTTTGACCTGGCAAATCCTATCATTCCGTTCCGTGATCCCAGCAGAATTCATGTCTCCCCTAGCATCACGCTGCAAGCACATGCTGAGTTTTCCAAGGGCGACCCAACATCGCCGCCCTTCTGCTGGACGCCACCTCCTCCTGCCCTCCGCCAGCAACACAGCCTGCACGAGCAATTCCTAAGTATTTTCTAGGGAAAACACATTGCCTAGATTGGCTAGCTAATATTCCTAGAAGTCACTTTGTTGTATGACCTAAAGGGGTTGTAATGTGTGATCAAAGGGCCATGGGGAATAGCTGAGGGTGGCATTATTTTCCACTGGAACCGCTAGAGCTGGAAGAACAAATCTGTCCATAACCTACTGCTTTTATGTCAAAGGTAATAGTCCTGAAATGCTGTTAAGTTGCACTGCTAAAAGATAACGTGCTACTGGAGATACTGTCCTCAGGTGAGTCACCTGTGACTTACCAGCCTGAGGTTTCCAAATCAGATAACCCCATTCCATTATCCTTAAATCCTCCTGGATTTGACACTCAATGAAATTGCTTCCTCTTCCTGCCTGAAATTGCTATGCTCTATTTCTTTTGCTCAGCCAAACTGTTGTAAACACTCCAGCAAAAGACAGAGCTTCGGCGTGGTGTTTGTACACCCCACCTGCAGGGCACATGGCAATGCCCTGGCCTGAAGGTTATGGTACTCAACGTTACGTGGTTGCCACTGGGTAGCTAACTAAGAAGACTGGAGCACCAGCAAATACCTTGGAAGAAATTTTTTCAACTGGAAATGAGACAAAGTGCAAGTATTATTATTAGCAAGAGTGAAGAGTAAGACAGAAGACACAGAGCACATGCTCAAAGTGACTGATGTTTCTCTCATTGATAAAAGCTGTGTAGTCAGTGAATTTCTTGTGGGGAGTTACTTACATTTATTCAGGTGTGCTCGGGTCTCATCTGCAATTCTACTAAGCACCACACGACAGCAGCTAGTTACATAATTAGACACCTCCTTGAGTACGTGCATGTTTTGCATACACACGTGTGTACACACATTACACAATACAAATCCACCTCCTTTCACGGTGTCCCTGGCAGACACCTGCCCGGAGAAACAAGCCACGTACCGTTCACAGCGAACGCCGGTGTAGCCTTCTTTGCACAGACACTGGATTTCTTCACCATTTGCTACACAGCCCGTTGCAAAGCTGTAAGAAGAAACAAAACATTCATTGTGAGCACATAATCAAATCCGTTTTACATTCTAGATGCTAAATTCAGTTAAATGAATTTCATATTAAAAGGCTTTTATACCAAATTATGACCGAGTTAATTTAATTGCCTCCAGATAAATTGCAGTGCCTTAGTTCTTTGAAGTTTCAAATTTTCTCTTTAGGTTGTCTCCTTTGCTTAAAAAATAATTATTTCCTGACCTTCTGGTCAGAATGCAATAGTTCATTACACAAAGGAATGCCTAAAATAAACCTTAATAGCAATGATGTAATATAAAACAAGCCTATGTGGCTATTTTATCTTACTAGGCAAAAATCAATAGTCTGTGCTAGATGAAGTTCCTTCTGGTTTGTATAACTCTTTGCTTATTTATGGATGGAACCATCAGATCATATTTTTATGTAGCTAAAACTCTTTTTTTTTAGGCAAGGCAGGATAGAGCTGTGCCTTACCTCAGAAAGCTCTAGGCCATATCTTATTAACACAACGTACATTTTTGTACAGTCCCTCCAGCAGACTCACCCACATTGACATTTCAGTGGGGTGGCTCACCATTGTTTTGCCCATTGTTCGGTGAGAAGAAGGCAGGAGGTGAAGACAAGACAGGCCACCTTTGTTGTTTCCATGAATAGTCTCTTGATCATAGACAGGTGTCAGAAGTCTGCACTAAGAATTACATACAATTTGACTAGCTGAAAACTGCTGACTCCACTAATGGAAAATACATTTCCCATGTAGTGAGTGGTATATACCAGCCTAAAGTGCAGCTATGAAACTACTGCAGATCTCATGGGCTCCCTAGATAACTCAGTGCTCTTAAAGCAAAAGATGAGTAAAAATACACTCAGGCAGCCTCAGGCAAACAGCTGCAGAAGAGACCAGTGCTGTCAAAAACAGGTCTATCAGACAGGCCTCTAACAAATGAAAAGCCTGTCTATTGTCAACGAGTGCAAATCTCTTACTTAAGGCTACCTGGGGTTTGCTCCTGCACCTGCAAGTACTGTGTGGTGCCTTTAGCAAGTCATAGCTTAGGCTTGTTTTTCTTTAACACATTGCACCTTTCAGAGCTGATCAATGTCCATAAACAACATGGCTCAGCACATCATTCATTTAAAATACATTTACTGCCCAGTTTTAAAAGCCTGGCAACCTTGTTAGATCTGAGGAAATTTAATTTTTTCTAACTAAGTAATATTTGCTGAGTACCATCTGCAGTTCAAATGGAGCTTTTGCCCCAAGAGATGGCATGATCTTTCAGAAATGTAGACACGCTTATGAGCTTTAATCTTCTAAATTATTTTTGCATCTCACTAAATTTTCTGAATTCACAGAAAAGGCTTCTTTCATCATCATGTCACTTGCATCATTACGGCCACTCATCTCCTCTACGCTGAAAGAGATGTGGCTGAGCGTGATGGCAGTAAACATGAGATTAAAGATAACTTACACCCTACACTTCTTCCCTTTACTTTCTGTCTGGCTTCTGAGGCCCTTTACAGTACCTGTTTGTATAAGGGCAAGGGCACGTCCGGCAGGAGCCTTGAGTGGCATCTCCAAAATAACCATCCTTGCAGCGCTCACACTTCTCCCCAGCAGTATTATACTGGCAGTTCTTAAAGAGGAAACAAGCAAGACTGTTAACTAGGCCTTCTCATCCTACGTAGCTTTATTAATGTTTTAAATACTATAGCCCATCTATTCAGACACTCTAAGGATGTTTTTTTCCCTGCCACATAACCAAGCATTTATTGCCAAGCTGCCTTCACTATAAGACATTGGTTTCTGTCATTCTCATTGTAGAAAGTCTCTTTTGCTCCCTATTTTGGAAGAGAACAGATAAATAATCAGTATTAAATATATTTTAAAGAAATTCACCCAGATATGTGGTTTGTTAGGAAAATTCCTAACACATTATCTATGTCTTGACATTTCAATAAAAGCCACTGAAAATTCACAAGATTTAAATGTAGCTTAAAATTTTGCATCTTAACACAAATTAGAAGGCAGACACAATTTAAAAGCATGTGGTGAACTGAATCCAAATACATTCTTAAAAAATCCCATGAAATGAATTCCAAAACTAATTCTCTTAGTAGATTCTGATTGAATTTGAATTTCATGCATCTTTCTCCGTGTACATGTAATTTACTTTTAATTTGCTAACTGCAATGAATAACGAAAAGTGAGTGCTGGGAAAAAGAATGTAACTGATATAGCCCACTTTCCATGATAAAATAGCTGGAAATTACACTTTATTTTAGGAACATCCTTAACTCCTGTTGTTGTCTGAACGTCACACACATCCATAAATTATGGAGGGGAGGGGTGGTGATCAAAGTGCTTTTGCTGTAGTTGAGGAGAAGTTAACGTAGGACAGAACTTGTTCGAATGCGCTGGTGAGCGGTCACAAAGGCAAGCCCTGAGCCTCTCCCTGTTTTCTTCCTAGCTTCAACATGCAACAGAGGGACTTGGTGACCCACCAAGCTGGCTTTGTACTAACGAAGTGCAAGAAGTAAAGAGAGAGTGGGCATCTGGTGGAAGGAGTCACCTATTCCAGGGACCTCCAGTGGCTTCAAGCTGTGGTTAAAAGCCCTGGCACCAGAAGTGCAGCAGGAGAGCCACCTTTCCCTTCAACAAGAACAATTTCTGTCCTTTACCTCTCCTCTTGCACACCACTCTTGTCCACATTTCCTCATACCAAGACTCCCTTATCAACGCCAACAAGCCTTCCTGCAGCCTCTGCACATAGTAACCCATAATTTGTTTTGGTTAAAGAATTAAATTGGTGGCTTTTTTATGAAAGGGTCTGGGAACAAGCAGGCAAAGCTTCAGTTTATGGTAACTATGGGCCATTTACCTGGGATAAGCTAAAGAAATATAAAGTTTATAAAAGGAACTATTTTAAAATGCAACTTTTTTTTTTTTTAAAGTATTTTCCTGCAAAGAGCTCCTAGAAAATTCAACATGTTTCTTAATGGACCTGCAATAAACATGAAGAAAAATAAAACGGCAAAAGAAGCAAAAGAGGAGTATTTAATACTGCCTTAGGTGAAAATATTTGGTTGGTTGCATCCCCAGAATTTATCTGCTGACTTTTGTTTTGCTAAAGCCCTTTCTGTCTACCAAAATGGAAGTCTGTATGTGTGCGTGTACAAATACATATATATACACTTTATACATATATATATGAAGAATTTTTTCCTATGGAAGCTATTCTGTGTGTTCCTAACTCCCCCCTAGCTATGTGGCATATGAAGGCAGGCAGGCACAGGCCAGTGCTCCCAATGCAGAGCAGAAGGCAGCCAGCAACTCCCTCAAGGGTCTTTCTTTAGGTTCCATCAAGCCTTGCATAGGACAGGAGAACAGAGACAACTGGGAGTCACAGCCTTTCCAAACAGCCTTTGTACCTTCCAAACTCTGGAGGGAGAACCCTCACCTGAGCTCCAAGGACCCATGTGGAACTGGATGCCACTACCCCATGGGTCAGGGTCACAGGGGAGACAGCTATGTATGTGGTGCTAGATGACATGAAGTAACACCTCAGAGGATGAGGTGGCCTCAGCACATGCTGCAGCAAGGGGGAGGTAGCTCTCAGGAGGAAAGGCAGGGACCAGAGCAACACAAAAAGTACTTCTGTGTTAGAAGGGCAGCAGCTTCTCATCTCCCCCTGTACCTCCTTCTCCTCCACCTTCAGGAGAGCAGCCCTGCCACCCCTCTCATCCCACCACCAGGCAACAGGACTCTGCCCGAGCTGATAAGGACTGTGCTGCTGCCACAGAGGAGAGTGTGAGGGTGAGCTGCGCAAAGCCTCCTATGGAAGCTGGACAGCAGAGGGGCTGCTGGGGACAGCCCTGGGGGCCCATGGCCCCGGCAAGGCCGAGCGAGCCAGCCGTGCATTCCGGGTCTGAAAGGGACTGCTCCGCGGTGCGAGGTGTCTCTGCCTTCTCTGCTCCCCACGGCCGCCTCTGTCACGGTTCCTCTGCACAGGGAGACCTCGCTCCTCATGAATGTAATTTTGGCCCCTCGGGTTATCCTCCTCACTGCATTATGCTGGATGACTTCACTCATCCTAGTGTTTGTCCCAGGGCCAAGTGTTGTTTTAGCTCCATCTAGCCAAAAGTTTATCCTTCCTTTCCTATGTTGGATTAAGATAAACCCAAACTGGGCATTTTGGGAGGGACGAGTGAAATGTGCCTTTCTGGAGATTTACAGTTTTCATGTGAAGTAAACCTCTCTCAATCTTCACAGCTCTGTGACAGCAGTTCCTTGCCCGGGCCTGCCCTGCCTCCCCTCGGAAGCCGCGCGTCAGCCGAGCCCCACACGAGGCTCCCTCGGCTCCCAGCTTCCGTCCAGGCAGCCGCGTGGGCTGGGACAAAGCGGGACAGGAATGCACCGCGGGCAGCGCGGATTCGCGGCCAGCAAGGAGGGACGCACACGGAAAATGGACCACTGCAAGATCCTGGCCAGCATCTTGTCTACACAATAAGTGAAAAATTAGTGACAAGGTTTAAGTGGGATTTTTTGGGGAACAAACAGTTTAAATAATTAGTGTCAGAGGGCAGCTAGAGAGCCACTGTTGGCTAAAAGTCACATTTTCTTTGCTAGCAGGGTCGATCATCGCTGATGAGACTGTTTTGGATTTAATATGGTGGATTTAATTTTAATTTGGATGTAGTCTGTCAGGCAGCAGATTCTGCCCCACTCTATCTTCTGAAACAGCTGCACTTTTCTAATTTAACTTGTATCCCATTTATCTTAATACTTTTAAATCCATCTAACTGTAAATTAAGATTAGTAGAGATTTACTGACGCTGATTAAAAAGATATTATTTTGCAAAGACTACACTATGCATGAACATACTGCTCGTCAGTTTTTATAAACCCTAGCTTAGATGTTTAAAACTATACTGCATATGCTGTGATACGACTTCACACTTATTAAACATAATTGCAAACGTTTTACATACGTACTTAATTTCGTGTCTTTTTGTACCATGAGTTAACCAAAATTATAGGGCAAAGAAGAAACAGGACAAGGATACAAATAATTCTAATTACCTACAGTTATGTTACCCATGGCAGTGCACGCAAGACTGGAAATTAGACTCATTTATAGTACCAGGTATAAACACTGAGGTATGCAAGGACTATTTTTTTTATTCTGCCAGCAAGATGATGATACTATATAGCCTATCCTGCTGCGAGGTGAATGCTTTCTTTTTATTTTCACCAATTTCATTTCTTCATTATATTTTACTTACAATACATTTTCCAGAACCATCTAGACAGCTGTTTGAATTTCCATTGCAATTGCAGGGAACACAGCGTCCAGTAAATAATCCCTTGTTCTCACGATAAAATCCAAGGCCACATTCCTAGGCAAAGGCAGGGAGAAAAAAAAAAGATTAAAGTTGATGAAAATAAAGTTTTTGCAGGTTCTGAGATAAGAAATTGTCTGCCATTCCAAAGGAGTAGTGGAGGTATACATTTCTTGATAAACTTTTCTAAGCTCATGTATTTTAAATCAGCAAATGGCAAAGAAAAGAACTGAGGCAGTTTCAGCCTAGTGTCTGAACACTGTGCTCTGTGTTTTGTAGTTGTGGGGATTTCACCATTTTGACTCTGACCCCTGAGCAAAACACATTTCCCGTGGCTGTATAAAAAGATGTAGAATGTGACTTTTAAACCAGAAAGAATAGATTCATACTTGATTGTGCTCAAATAATAACATAAGGAAATCTCATACATTAGCTAGTTATATGAACTCTTGATAATAACTGCAGTGTTTTCTTTGGAAGTACTTCTAATGACATTTTTTTTTTAATGTGAATTCATCATGACTTCCAAAGTAAGTCTACCTGGAGCTATATGAAGCCACACTTAGGTACAGCTAGATGATCTTACAAAACACAGAGTTTTGTAGACACACTAGACCACTGCAAGTACAGTCTTGTCTCAGAGACCTGGAAAGCATGAAAGGAATGTTCAGCCATTGAGAGCACACGAACAGACACAGAGCACATCAGATCCAAGTCAACTGAAAAAGACTGGTTCAGGGAGCTGAACCAGAGGAACTTTATGAATGAAGCAGGAGACCCTGTCGTTCAGTTTATCAGCCTACACTAGGTAGGCAGTAGCTAGTATGTTAAAACCAGCGACTTGCTTGGCATGGGTGCAGAGGAGGGAAAAGTGCAAGGAATCCTTCCAGGGCATGGAGCCTTCCCGCTTCCAGACCACTTCAAATGCTCATTCCCACATGCTCTGCTCAGCTTCCTCCTAGGGCTCCTGTCGCAGGAACCACAAAAGAAATGTCCAAGCACAAGTCTATCCCTGCCTCTCTTCCCCAAGCTCCTGTTAACAGTGCAAGGAAGATCAGAGGCAGCACTGAAGCAGGGAGGAAGCTGTGCTCCCATGAAGCAAATACCTCCCAGATTCTTGCCTCCAGCAAGGGAGGCCCGCACGGTCCCTGTGCATCACCACTATATCATACTTAGAGGCTGGCCCCAATGACACTCAGAAATAAAGTGATAGTTGAACTTTAAAGGAATCCATAAATCTTTTCTCACAGCAACTGCACCACCCAGACTGACAGGAGCAATCTGAAGAGCACAGTGTTTGCAGGACGGGGCCTCAAGTCCTGCTGCAGTTGGTTGAAGCACGAACATCTGTGCAGGGACAGAACTAACTTGTGTAAGTACTAGCTACAGAAATACTAGAAGTCACCTCTCCCAAAGCAGATCCCAGAAGGAATATTGAGCTATTTAAATCAGATGCAAACGCTGCCTTTGCTTTCTTCAAATACGAGATAAACAAACAAAAACCACAAAATACCAATATCATCAACAGTTTTTTTAATACTGATTTCAGTGCAAGCAAAGACTGAATTCTGAACATGCATCCTCTCCCAAAATTTTTTGAGATGTATTTTAAAAATGATCAATATTTAAACACAGTCAGTATACACAGCTTCTGAAAAAGCCAGGCCTGAAATATTAAAGTAAAAAGTAAAGTAAAATATAGGCTTTGGCGCATATAGTTTTTATTTATTGAAGTCTTTTTTTGGATTAATTTTAGAATTATATCCAAATATGCATATGTGGACATATCAATAAATCTTTTCCTTTTTTTTGTATATGATGCAATTTGACACTCACTGACTGAAAAAGGTCTGATATGTGCCTGTGTGAAGGAAGCACTGTTTAACTTTCAATGTCCATGTTACCTGGCTCTCCCTCTGCTTTCAGGACCAGAAAATGACAGTGATCTGCAGCTGCAGAGTGCAAAGCCCAGGAACAAGGCACACAGCAGCATTTAGCACTTGACTTTACATATTGCAAGGGCAACAGTCATGCTTCCCTCCCACAGACCCATGTGCACAATCCTTACACATACAGGTAAGTGCATCACAGAGCAAAAGTACCATGCTCAGGATCACTCTCGAGCTACATGGTGAGACATTGAGCATAACTGCTTAGTCTCCAAGTCATTCTGCTGCGTGGATAAAACAAAAGCAAGATGACGGTGTGTTAGATTTTTTTTAGCTGGAGAATATATCCCTCATTCTGCATACCTGTCTTCTTCTATAGGTAGCTAATCATAAAGGCAAGGAAAAAACATATATATATGCAGACAGCCCTTCTCCTGATGCAATTGTTCATAAGCATTTCCACATTGAAAGGGCCACATTAAAAGTTGCTTAAAGGGCCGTGAGAAAGCAAATGTGATATCCAACATGGTTAGCAAGCACAAGAGCAAGTTTTTGGGGTCTGCTTCCCCAAACATGTTTTGTTTAAACATTCATAATTAAAGAATTACAGAATTACAGAAAATT